>SNQJ01S0087253.1:0-33978 GCA_010110895.2 Picea sitchensis
TATTCTCAATTTTATATCCTCCTATAGGAGGATATAATTAGAGAGAGAAAATAGGTGTGTACCCCTTGCTTTAAAATTGTCACTATTACAAATATCTTTAATTCCTTTTGATATTTCCAAGTTTTATAAATATTGATATTTTCAAATTATATTTGGTGACATGTTTTGGTATTTTCCTACTATTTTTAAAGTTTTTTTTTTGTGTTATTGGGAATATATTCCCCAAAATAATATTTTCAATAATATTTTAAATTTAAATAGAAGTATAAGGATTAGAGAGTTATCGAATATCATCACAATCTTAATACAGGAGACTAATACACCTTAATCTATAGGTCCATTCATACAAACATAGTTGTATTTTTTTTATGTGTTTCACGCCATAGAAGACCAATACTTGCTACATCCATGGAAAACCCCCCCTGAAATCTGCGAGAGATCATGGGGAGGCTAAGCATTTTCGGAAAATTGAGGGCTCAACAACAAGAGCATCATATAGACCCATTTAAGGGCATCACATGTCACTTACAAGCAATTGAACCTAGGTGGGGAGGGTAACAACCATTCCTCCCAACCACCCAAGATACATCCAATGGATATAAAAACATAGTTTTTGTTGTTGAATTCTTCTTTCAACCCTAGGTATGATCTGATACCATGTTGAAATTTTCCTCAACCTAGCACCAGACAGTTAATTCCAAGAAAAATATATTTACTAAATTAAAGCACAACCAGGTTACTCAACGAAACATGCAACAAAAGCATAAACAAGAAAATCAAATCAAGCACATAAGAACACCAAGAATTTTGGGTAAACCTTTGGAAAAACCTCAGAGTGAAAACTAGCCCAATGATGCTTTTATTAAGGTAAAATTAGGGCTCCTGTAATAGGGATAATGGCCCACTGAGAGAATTATACACTGCAGGAAAAAATTGAGACTCGTGTGCTTCTGTACGACCTTGTACCATCATGTTTCCCAATATATCTATGACATTCTCTTCTCTGACATGTGGACATCAGTTACTTTCCCTTCTCTAGCCTGCGTATATCCACGTCTGTCTCCACTAAGACCCCTGAATGTGTATCGAAATCCTATATGGAAAACTCTGTACGACTCTGTTCTTCCATGTGGCTTCTATCCTTTGAAACCCACCTATGGATACTTCTTTTGTCTCCTCCTTGACTTGTATGACCTCTTTATGAAAGTACTTCTCCACCTATAAAGATATTGAATCACGATCCTTTGTGATCAAACCCTCTCATCAATACTTGGATGAACTCTCTTCACCCAACTGGTGAGAAATCCTCACTCTAGTGTAAGCAAAATTCCTTCTTTGCTCCTACACTCCTCACACTAGAAAATTTGTTCTTTTCTATCCTCAACCTTGGTCTCTCACCAAGTATCTCACAAGTGTATCTCACACAAGTCCCTACCTTGGTCTCTCAACCTCTCATCAATAGTACCGACTGTGTTGACTCCCTCATCATAGGTGTCTTCCTCCTTATCCTAGCCTTACTTTTATAATCATGAGTTACAATCTATTTATAATATTCAAAGTGATATATGTTTGAGATTACTTCTCACACCCACTTAAGATTTAGATTACATGTTGCATGCTAAGCATGTCCTTAAATAACTCATTTCACGAATAAATACAATTTGACTTTAATTAATTCCTTCTAACTAAAGTAAACTCAATAGTAGAATATTTTCGACTACTTCCACATGAAAAACACACACCTATGTGGAAGTACATGTCCGATGCTACCAAAACATCAACACTCCCTCTTAGTGAGGAAGGTACTTCTCCCACTTGGATTTCACTCTATGTTCACTACCAAATCCACTACCATGCTTGCTCTCCAATACACCTGATTGGCTTCTCCCTTTGACACAGAAGCTATCTCTGCCATGATGTTCTAGCCTATCTCTAAAGAATCACTTCCTATGAAAATAATCTTAGAATTCTCCTGCTCCTGAGCATCTTGCATGTGCATGTCATACCATGACTCCTTCTTGACCAACTTGGAAGGCTCCTCCTTCCCACCTGAACCTAAAAGTTGACTCCCTCTAAGTTGATCAACCTTCTCCCCATTCTCTGCGACTATGCTACTGGAAATTGCTCTCATAGGCTGGCCCTTTAGCCTATACAATTTTCTCTCTCTAACTCTGAAGACAACTAATTTTTCTGAGCTAGATACTTTGGGAATAATAAGTGCCTTTCAATTCTGAAATTATACATCAAATCCCTTCTTTACAGTCATTGAGATTGATATCACGCTCCTCTTGAGTTCTAGTACCCATAGCATATCATGCACTCTCAATGTGCCTTCTGACTCCATTCAGAATGACATCGTTCTGAATCCCTTCACTGCATGCTTGGTCCCCATACCAAATTCCACATGCATCTATGAGTTAGACTCTATGAAACTCTTGAACACCTCGTGTGCTCCTGTCATATGACATGTGGCTCCACTATCTATCAACCATGCATCAACTGATATGATGCCAATAGAAGTCTGGGAAACAAGTAATAACTCTCTCTGTTCAAACTTCTTGCAAAAATCATTCACTTGAGCATTTTCCAACGCATCTACCTTTGATTGAATTTTGTTTGCCCCCTTCTTCCTGTGCAAACATTTCTCTGCATAATGTCCAATATTGTGACATGCAAAGCACTTGAAATTTCTCATGTCCTTCTTCTTCTTTCCATATTGAGCGATCGACTCTCCATTGGAAATATTCTTGAACTTTTCCTTCCTTTCCTGTCTGACAAGAGAAAATTTCTCATCATGGATCCTCTTCAAACCATCCCTGGGAATCTAACCAAGTATCCTCTTAAATACAATCATTTTGTAGTCTATCAATCCCTGGCACTATCTCTCGTGCACAGATCTCGTGCACAAAAGGTTCCCAAGACAATCTTCATAGGATAATTCACAACCATGTCCTCACTGGAAATCCTAACAACTTGAAGCTGGTGCTTCAAATGTAGAAACCTTCCTATATTCTTGTTTTGGTATAGAATCACCAAAGCATCACACATTTCCTTGGAATATTTCTAATTAGAAATGTGCAGAATCAAGTGATCCTTCACCGATTCTAGCAACACCCACTTGGCCTTCACTTCCTTCTTCTTGTGAACTACCAATTCCTGCAAATCTGTAGGATCTACAACCATAGCCTCAACATAATCTTTGAGGTCGTTCTCCTCTAACAGAAGAAGAATCCTTGCCTTCCAATCCTGGAAGTTTGTTTCCCCTTCTAACATATCCTCAATATTCAATGTGTTCACCATATTCAAGATCTGATATGATAACCCTATGTTGGAGCTACCTGGTACTGTCCTATATGACCTATCCATGACTTTCCCTTCCTTGACCCCCATATATCCATGACTTGTCCTTTTGTGACATGTGGATGTCTGCTACTGTCTACACTGTGACTCGTGGATGCCTATGTATACCTGCAGAAACACATGTTCTGCCCAGTACTTTTGTTTCCCTAAAAATATGTCGTTTGGTTTCCTCTGTTGGTTATCTAACTGATAATATATGTCCTCCTGGTTTCCTCCCTTCAGAGACTAGGCTCCCTTTTTCCTTCAAATCCACAACTCTGATACCATGTTGAAATATTCTTTCAACCCTAGGTACGATCTGATACCATGTTGAAATTTACCTCAACCTAGCATCCAACAGTTAATTCCAAGAAGAATATATTTACTGAATTAAAGAACATCTAGGTTACTAAATGAAACATGCAGCGGAAGCATAAAAAGGAAACCAAATCAAGCACATAAGAATACCAAGAATTTTGGGTAGACCCCTAGAAAAATCCTAGAGGGAAAACCAATCCAATGATGCTTTTATTAAGGTCAAAGTAGGGATTTTGTAATAGAGATAATGGCCCACTGAGAGAATTATACACTGTAGACAAACCTGAAGACTCCTATGCTTCTATATGACCATGTACCAACATGGTTCCCAATACATCTGCAACTTTCCCTTCTCTGACTTGCTGACATCTGTGACTTTCCCTTCTCTGACTCGAGGATATCCATGATTGTCTCCACTGAGACCTGTGGATATGTATGGAAATCCTATATGAATCTTCTCTTCCCTATGGATTCTATCCTCTGAAACCCACCTTTGGTTGTTTTTTCTCTCTCTCCTCCTTGACCTGTATGACCTCTAGATGAAATTCCTTCTCTACCTATGAATATCTTGAATCATGATCCTTTGTGATCCAACCCTCTCATCAATACTTGTATGAACTCTATTCACCCAACCAGTGAGATATCCTCACTCTAGTGTAAGAAAAATTCCTTCTTTCCTCCTACACTCCTCACACTAGAAAAAGTCCTTCTTTGTTATCCTCAACTTTGGTCTCCCCCCAAGTCTCTCACAAGTGTATCTCACACAAGTTCCTACCTTGGTCTCTCACTGAGTCTCTCGACCTCGACCTCTCATCAATAGTCCCGACTGTGTCGACTCCCTCAACACAAGTGTCTTCCTCCTTCTCCTAGCCTTACTTTTATAATCATGAGTCACAATCTATTTCTAATCTTAAGAGTTCTATGGTTCATATTACTTCTCACACCCACTTAAGATTTAGATTACATGTTGCATGTTAAGCGTGTCCTTAAATAACTCAATTCACTAATAAATGAAATTTTACTTTAATTAATTCTTATAACTAAAGAAAACTAAAGACTAGAATATTTTCGACTACTTCCACATGAAAAACACATGCCTATGTGGAAGTACCTGTCTAATGCTACCAAAACATCAACAATTATGACTATGTTTACAATGCTCATTGCCTTGTGCACTTCATAATTAATGTGAGTGTAAGAGGTGGAAGGTGCAAGGAGTCATACTTGATCTCAAAGTACAAAAGGAAGTCACTTATGGTTGGGGTATAGGACATGCCAAATGAGGTAAAGGTCCTTGTACCTTATCAAAGTCTCAATTTATTGATTAAAATCTATGCTAATGGAGAAAATATCATAGTCTCAAGTTATTGATTAAACTCTATGCTAATGGATAAAATATCATAGGTGATTTGTTTTTCATTGACATGGAATTGTTGCAAAGGAAGGTGAACCACAAGTTGCAAGAATTTTCAAGGGGAAAACTACCTTGGTCTAATAATTCCAACAGGTCTCCTTTTTTTAAGAACAATGTTTGCTCAACTCTTAAACATGTCTCATAAAAAACATTGAAACTACTTTCACTTAAGGTGAAATATCCCTTAAGGATAATATTGGATCAAGGAGGTTCATTACACCTCTCCCATGATATTTTTTCGTTATTAAATATTCAACATTAAAATGTAGCCAATATCCCCCCACTAATTTACAATCAAGGTAGAAGAGTTTGTTTTTACCAATTACTAGACAATATCTATCACCCCCCTTATTTGGGTTCCTCTTTAATGCTGAAAAGTGTGTTTATTTGTTAGAGATCAAAATGAGAATGTTTATGGTTGATGTATTCTCAATTTTATATCCTTTGTAGGAGGATATAATTATAGAGAGAGTAGGTATGTTCCCCTTGCTTTAAATTTGTCACTATTGCAAATATCTTTAATTCCTTTTGATATTTCCAAGTTTTATAAATATTATTTTTTTTAATTATATTTGGTGATATTTTTTGATATTTTCCTCATTATTTTTAAAGTTTCTTTTAGTATGTCCCCGAGGTGTAGGACAGTCGGTGACGGAGTGTGTTGTTAAGCCGCTCTGTGATGTTAAAGTCACCGGTTCGAAACCTGCGGGGACAAAAAATCCAACCATGTTAAGGGTTGGTGTGGCTCAGGCCGGGTGTGATCCCCGGGTGATTTTGACGGCTTAGATGCCCCTGAGTCGCGGTTTCTCAAGCCANGTGGCTCAGGCCGGGTGCGATCCACAAGTGATTTTGACGGCTTAGATGCCCCTGAGTCGCGGTTTCTCAAGCCACAGGTTAATCGCAGGTCCTGCACAAATTAACAAACAAAAAAAAAAGTTTCTTTTAGTATTATTAATAATATATTCTTCAAAATGATATTTGCAACATTATTTTAAATTGAAATATAAATCTAAGGATCATAGAGTTATGAATATCATCACAATGTTAATAAAGGAGGCTAATGCACTTTAATCTATAGGTCCATTCATACAAACATAGTTGTTATGACTATGTTTACAATGATATAGAATTGAAAATCATTGCCTTGTGCAATTCATAATTTCTTGTGAGTGTAAGAGATGGAAGGTGCAGGGATTCATACTTGATCTCAAAGTACAAAAAAATGTCACTTATGCTTGAAGTATAGGACATGCCATAAACAATGAGGTCAAGGCCCTTTTACCTTATGAAGGTCTCAAGTTATTGATCAACCTCAATGCTAATGGAGAAATTTTATTGTAAGTGATTCCTTTTTCATTGACATAGCCTTATTGCAAAGGAAGGTGAACCATGAGTTGCAAGAATTGTTAAGGGGGCAACCACTCTGGTCTAGAAATTCCAATAGGTCTCCTTTTTTCAAGAAAAATGTTTTCTCAACTCTAAAACATATCTCATAAAAAAACATTGAAACTACTTTCGTTGAAGGTGAACTATCCCTTAGGGATCAAATTGGATCAAGGAGGTTCATTATACCTCTCACATGATATTATTTGTTATTAAATATTCAACATTAAAAGAGGGGAAGTATCCCACCCCAACTGTCTGATCAAAAGGTTAATGAAAGAAGGAAGAATTAAATCTCCCTCACACAACCCTCCCCTCTCATAAATTATCACGATTTGGAGCTTCCATGAGAGGTATAACCCCCTTTCATATCCTTGCGTGAGAGTCTAGGTGTGTATTTATGGAGTTATTATCTATCATTTCATTCCTTGAGAGAGTTAAGTATGGTAGGTATATGGGGAATTGATGGTGGTAGCTCAATCCTTTTATCTCTTATGTTCTGAATAATGCTCATTCTAGGATTTGTTGGGGGTTTGAAATTGATGACTTGGTCAAAATTACTCAAAAAATACCTTGTTACAATAAAATCTAGCACCCACAAAGCGTAAAGTGCCAATCACCAAGTAATAGATTTTTGTATATTAGGAAGGTTGCTCACTATCATGTTAGTAGCTCTTCCTCTCTTTTTAGGTTGGCTCTTCTCCAACACAAGTGGGTTATCCCTAAGTAGGATTGCTAGGAATATGGAGTGGAATTTCTAGGTGATGTTTGAAGAGTAATCCTTAAAAAATATATAGTAGTAGTGTAATGGATTAATGAGTGGTGTGAGAAGGGAAAGGTGAAGGAAAACCCCAAGACTAGTGCCTACCAAATCTTGGGGAAAATGGTGTAGACAAAGTATGGATCTAAGAGGGAGATTGAATGAAAATGTAAGGAAAATAAGGGCTTCTATGCATGCCACAAATCAGCCTTAGCTTACTGAAAATCAATGTAGAAAGGTATCCATAAATATTTAGGCATGATACTCTAAAACAAAGCCATGAAGGTGATGTTATATTAGTTCAAGAAACAACCTAATTTGTTAGACACAAGATTAATATAAAAACAATGAATATTATAGGGATGAAATCCCCACATTACATTATCTAAATCGTAGATACACCATTACAAGGTCTTCATGACTAGTTACAAGGGCTTCCTACAAAATAAACAACATGTGAAAGAATTTCAAAAATAAAGCCTCACATAAGATAGATGAAATACATAATCTTCTATTAAGCTTTCAAAATGATGTACAATGTACCGCAAGGGGAGAGCTCCTTAATCCCCAAATTGCCAATAACCTCTACAATGTAGAGAGTGCTCTTATTTATAGAGTGAGTCTATTCTCTCATACAATAAAATATTAGTATCCTTCTAACTAAGTCCATGACAAGTCAAACAAATCATAAAATATTGGAGTAGTTAAATCTCTCCACAATCCATGGTTGACCATGTCACATCTTGTGGACACTAGCCTCTCCAATCCAATTTTCCACATCTAAAAATAGAGAGTATTATGAACCAAATAATGCTCTAGAAGGGGGCATACCACCAAAAATAGGAACCAAACCAAGTCAAATGATAGTGTCCACATGGAATGCACCCTCCAAGAATATATGCATGAAAGATATAATAAAATATGTCTCCACACAGGAGGATGTGCTCCAAGGTCCACTTAGGAGAACTCACTAAGTGTACCCTCTATGATGCATGAGAGAAATAAACATATAAAAATCCTCCTAGAGAATGCTCCATAACAACCTCCTCCATAAATATAAAAAAGTCCACAAAATGTATGCAACCAATCCACATGTGTGAATTCCAAGGAAACCAACTCCATGGATGAATGTTCAACATGCCAAGTAGATGGAGTTCTCTGTAAGAAAGGATGTGGTCAACTACCAAAGTAGCAAGTAAAACATCTGATCCGGATTTTATGAGCATAACGAAATGAATACAGATCTATATTATTAACACAGAGATATAATGAACAATAAAAAAGATACAATAAAAATTGGCTTCTATTCAATAAAGAAATATGTTAAAACTCTAAAATGCAGGCTGAAAAGCTATAAAAAAAAACATTGTTTAGGGCCTCAAAATGGCCCCAGAAGTTTAGGACCCGAAAAGCTAGAAAAAAAAAACTACCAAGATGAAAATTGAAAATGCCAAGATGAATTATGTATGTGATCCAGTTAGAATAGGTGGGTGGACACCAATATCCACCTGGAGCAACATCTCTCCACAAGTACACCCTCTAAGACAATATCCCAAATAGAAATAAGAAACTTCCACATGCGTGCCCTCTAATAAGATTCTTCAAAAATAGAAAGTAGACCAAGAAAGAACATGCAAAAGTCACATGCGTGATCCTCCAAGTATGCCACACACCTCCCAATAATTTTCCTCCATAAACACCTCAAATAAAATAATATATGTGCTAAGTCAAAGAAACAAGGGAACTCTCCAAGAAGGTCAAAAGATGCCAAGTGTAGATAAAATATCCATGCAATAAATATAAGAGAGAACCTAGGAGAGGTCTTCCCTAAAAAAGTGTGCCATGTAACTACCTCCACCACCCAACTAAAAATATAATATTCTCATAGGAGGATGTGCCAAGAGTGGTTAGACCTCATCAATAAACCAACAAAATATTCCTCCATATGCCATGTCATAAATATATCTAACCAACCCAAGAGAGGGGGTTGTAGAGAAGTGTGCCAACCTCTCCAATAAACAATAAAATAATGCATGACTTGAAAAATGTGCTCAAGAAAAGGGTGCACCAATAGAAAGTCTTAACCAACTCTAAATAACCATTCCAAGTGTAAAAAGGAAGCCAATGAAGTAGGGTGCCCAAGATATTAACCTTAATCTGAATAAAATAGATTTGTTTAACCATTGAACAATGAAATTAACCTTAACATGTGTGCGCAAAGGTTAAAGATGAAATAAAGTCATATCCCCCCTCCAATAGTCACCAATTGATTAATCACCCAAAAAATGTGTGCCAATCAGCGATGCACTCTAATAAAGTGTTGTAACGTGTAAATAAAAGATGTTGTCCCTAGAAAAACCCCACCATGATAACAAAAAAACTTAAATCCCAACCTAAGGTGCACCACCACCAAGAGATTATTACATCAAAAATCATCATCCAACCTTAGGAAAATGTTATATCAATATCAAATCACTTGTAGTACCAAGCCTCCTCTAACTCGAACTTAGGAAATAACACATCAATGAGGGTACTAACATCATCAAATACATTTCCCCCTATTACAACATCTTTTTCCACCTCATTGCAATGATGCACTTGTTGGCTTGGTTTTTATGTCCCTTTCCTACTTCCAGACCAAAATTCCCCTAAATTCCTCCTCAAAATACTTAAAAAAAATCATTTTTTCTAGTCATATGCTCCCTATGCATTGACAAAACGTGTACGAAACTTTTCATATGCTTTTTACTCTTCAGCAGCTAACGTATGCACTTTCTTGGCACAAAAAAAATGTAAAAATGTGAATTTTCAGGCGGGGTTCATGGGTTTCTCTAGTTCCTGACCTCCTATAGCCTATCTATAACTACTCCAACCATTTTTTTGGACTATAAATTCATGTCATGGGGTAGATGATAGGAAGAAATCCTGGAAGCATGATTATACTAGAAAATTTTTGTTGAGTTTGCAAGCCCCTTCCCGCATTTTTAAGACTTCTCTCTTTATTTCTAGAAACCCCTATTTCCAACATTCTTGCTCACTTATCCCGTTCAGGAAGAGACTCCTTCTCTTTCCCTGACTCGTTCAGAGCAAGTATTTAGGAGGTGCGAGGCTTCGTTAGTGGCCTGGGCAAAGGAATCTAGACATCAGTTCTAGGGAAGTGCCATGGACTTATGTCATTGTTCATTCTTGAGTCTATCTTTCCCAAGTCACTTACGTGTCGTAATTTTTTTCAAGGGAAGTTTTAACGTATGTTGGTCACTCCTCAAAATTACTGACTTTTCATGTTGACCTTCCCATGTCAAGTACTTCTCCGAATCAAAATGGGAATATTCATCATTGGTTTAAGAGTTGGATATTTTTTTATAATACAAAGTATATATATTTAACTAGTTTAATAGATTTTATGTGTTGATTTCAATATGAAGTGGTAGGGATTTGTATGAATAGAGTTCCAGGCATTGTATTAATTGTTATTTTGTTTGACCATAAGTATATCTCATGTAAATGGGTAGAGATATGAATTAAATGAGGGCTATGTATGTACAACTAGATTGTAGAGTGTGTTGTTATTTATCATAATAGAGTTGTAGAGATGAAGTAAGCACAACCAAAGTGGATTAGTTCACGATTGACATTATTTTTGGCACTACAAATCCATCCAACCAAACCTTGAAGTGAAAACTAAAACATTGCTCAATCATACTTGTTAGAGAATAGCAAACAAAAGAGCATGATCTTAGCAAAATTGTAACTATAGAGACACCATTTTTTTATTTTTATTTTGTAAAAACATATATGTTGATAAAATGAAAATCCAAAAAGTTATTATTTACATATTAGAAATTTTGTTTATATCCAAAAAGCTACTATTTACATATTAGAAATTTTGTTTATCATAGATTAATTGAGTGTCATATAAGGGTACCACAATGGGGGTGACACCTGAACTTGGCTTATAGCTGAAAATTTCCAAATATATTATTTAAATACTTAATAAGCCCTAGCAAGCATTACAAGTTAAAGTATGAAGTTAGATTCAAATTAAAGTCGACCGGTTATTAAATCAACAACTTTTCATCATGTTAGTTGTCAATGTGATTTATAAGTTTTGTACAAAAGTTCAGTTACTCATGGTTCATTGGTTCGCTTGTCTCAAGGATTTGTTGAAGAAAACAATTCAAAGGTTTCACACAAATTACAATTAAAAACTAATGATAAATATATGTATCGGTTTAGCTCTTCTCTCTATTTTACTTAAAGTGTACTAAAACCTTTCCCTTTTTATTGTGGTCATCTTTTTTTTCCTTTTAAATGAGTACACATGTTGTAATCATAACGAAATGAATAGTATAACTAATCAATCTAATTTAATTAATGTGCATAATGTACTGGGTAAACGAAAATTATTATATAAAATATGATAGAGAAGGAAGGAATGAATAAGACATGTCAATTAGTGAATAGGATATGAATGAATAAAACAGTTTTAATTAGCTACTAACCCCTATTTATTCCTCTCTTGTAATTAATTCAAAATATTTATTTTAGCATGTATTGCTCTATGTGAAACGTTGGAGTAATCAACCTAAAAATATTAAAAGGAGAAGGAAGTGCATATGACTTTGGATATGTATTTATAAATGTAATAATATGAATTTATGTCAAATTATATAAGAAATATTCAATGTATATAGGTTATTTGACTATATAGGATAACATGTGAGTAATCTTTCCTCCCGAGTTACCTTTTTGGTAGGTCTTCTGGCGGTCTGTTTTTAAATTTTCGGTCAATCCAGAACTCTGATCGATTTTCTGAGCATCTGGGTTGGTTTAAAATGGGGAAAACCCCCTGGGATAAGTTTCTAAAATGCATGGAAATTTGATCCATGTGAAACTCAAACTACCCCTGAAAATATGACTGAATTCATGCCCATTTTTTTCCCTGAATAGCGGATCAGTTTGCTCCCGAGTTAACCTACTCAAGTTTAAGAGCCTACTCGAGTATAGAACATAGTCATACATTTATTAAGCTATGGTTAGGATTTTGTGGTAGGAGTAGTCGAGACTCATAATCCTCTACTCTTAGTTAGATGATTTGTAAACTTGTTCGAGCTAACTTTAATTGGTAAAGAAGTATTTATTAAGCTATGGTTAGGATTTTGTGGTAGGCTAAGTCGAGACTCACAATACTCTACTCTTAGTTAGATTATTTGTAAACTTGTTCGAGCTAACTTTAATTGGTAAACTGACTTCTTTAGGGTACTAATAATTAGTGACAATTTTGGTTTCCTACATATACATATACAAATATAAATATAAATGAATTCATATACATAATATAAATATAAATATAAATTAATGTTGGAAATATTGTCATTGATGTCAACAGTCGATGTGATGATCTATTGTTAATGATGAATAACCACAACTGAGATTGTCATTGAAGTCAACAGTCAATGTGATGATCTGTTGTTAAATGACAAATGAGATTGTCATTGATGTCAACAATATATTAGTTAAGCAAGAGATGTCAAATAGTGTGCAAAGATCAAAAGAGTGAACATGAGAAACGAATAATCAAAATATCAAAAGCCAGAAGGAATAACACATTGCACATAGAGGAAATCCATGACTATTGTTGATCACGATAGGTTCAACAATGATTCAATGAGCAAAAGTTCTGAAGGAAGAACGAATTGTAGAGATGTCGTCGGGATCAGTGAAAATACTGAACAGTTGATCAGTGTGCAAAAAATGCGAGAACCCTCAGCAACCGTCCGATCAGAATGAGAAGCTCAGCAGTCGTTTGATCAAGAGTTTGACCATGTTGATCATCTGATACAACACACATTGGTCATTTGAGTGACCGTGGGATTGAGGACCATTGAAAGATCGTGACCATTGATCTGCTTCAAGAATACTCGTCAGCCATCAGATCCAATGGAGCTGCAAGGAGGATAAGCCCGGGAGTTAGTTAACACTCCAAAGTAGCGAAATGATTTGATCTGTTGGATCAAGAGTACACGTGGCAAGTGATTGGAATTTCGCTGACTCGTAGATCAGGAAAGTCAAATATAGTGTTGCATGAACTCATGAAACGTGACATTGCGATATGATCTGGACCATTGGATCATGGAGGGTCGTGGACCGTCAATCCAACGTAAGAGGACATCGAAATATTGGATATTAGGAAATCAGGAGTCGGAAGAAGGGAGGTGCTCTAACCCCCGACATTGCGAAATGCGAAGTCCTGATTAGAGCCAGACCATTGGATTGAGGAAAGTTGTCGACCGTTGATATGCTTCAAGAGCCTCAACAGTCGTCAGATCACCAAGGCCATGGACAGTTGATCTGTCATGAAGCATTTTGGAGTTTCACGAGTTCCGAGCAAGGCAACTCATATCAGGAGTTCGCGATATGCGAAATTGCGATGCACTCCTCTGGCTTGGCCCCTGGTCACAGATAATGGTCACATAGTTGAAGGATGAGGTTAAGGAAGGAGCTAGCGTTGATAGCTCCATTTTGGCATTTCGGATATCGGGAGTTGGAGGAGTTAAGAAGACTCACAACAAAATCCCTGAAGTGCGGAATTGCGAAGTGCTTTGTGGATAAGCGCCTGGTCACCACCGATGGTCACGAGAAGGGAAGGAGCTAGTGCAACCAAGCTTTATTTCAGCGATTGCGACATGGAGTGGTGAGACTCTTCATCACAAGAATGTTGAAATGAGAAATCGCGATAAGATAAGGATCATCGATTTGGAGTACACAACAAGGACCATTGGATGAGGGATGTGGGCAACGAACCACGTCAGCAAGGACACGTGGCAAAGTAAGACACTGACAAGTGTCAAGTTGATACATCATGTCAGGTATGTGAAAATCACGGACATGAATGACACGTGGTAGCTAATAGGCTTGTGACATGTCAACAAGAGACATCAACAAGTTACGTCACAATAAGCATCCCAAAATTACGACAACCTTCCATCTCACTGGGGAATATGAATCGTCTGATTGTTTCAGCAATTTCGTGATTGTGAGTTTTGTAATATTGGAAGTCACAATGACTTGAAGGGCAAAGTGTTGAAATCCCGCCAGCCGTCCATCTCGTCAGGAGATTGAATCATGACCGTTGGAACGATAAACGCTCAGGAGATCATCTTGCCTAAACGTGAGGTCACTGCCATTGGTCATATGGTAAAGAGGTTTGACATTGCAGATTGTAATGCATTGCCGAAATTGCTAAGCATGTGGTTCTATGCCATCGGTCATATGACGTAAGAAGTTTTAAAAAGAAACTGTTATACATCGCTATATTCGGTAAGCCCGTGGTTTTGTAACGCACGGTCATATGTGATGGTTTGAAAGAAGCGCCTTAACGAAATCTGGTCTCTGTAAATATAACAGATATTAGGGATCGAGTATAAAGGATTAAATTGATCCATGACTGTGATCAATTTGTTACAAAAATGAACCGATACACAGTCATGATTAAAAGAGAGTTAAATCATGAAAAACATGAATAATGAATAAAAAAGAAAAATGATATTAATTAAAGTTTAGATTATCATTTTAAATGAAAAGGTACAATGGTTGAAATAAAGGGACACGATGTTTTAAATTTCACACACGTTTGAAGATTATATAAACAAGAAAAAGTGGTGAGAAGAAAGTGTCTCTGTGGTTCATATTAGAAGATAAAAAATAGGAGCAGAGTCCAAGATGAAGAAATGTTCATTCTAAGATGCTTGTCAATGTCTTCTTGAAGATCAAGAACATAAGAAGACAGAGCAACAGTCATGCAATCCAGTACTTGATACAGAAGACCATACAAGCAAAGGTTGCAGCAGACAAGTAGAAGTTACAACAAATGACTGCATGAGTAAAATTCGATGAAGATCAAAAGAGATTGAATTGCATTATAAACTAAGGGTGGTTGGGTGGTGCAAGGGAAGGTTGGAGCCTGTAGGGGAGTTGGTGTTTCCTTGTCAGTTGTAGCTGACTAAATAGGGGGTTGTAGCCTCCTACCAGTTGGTGCTGGTGAACAGAGGGAGTTGGTACTTCCTTGTCAGTTGTGGCTGACTAAACAAGGGGTAGAAGCCTCCTACCAGTTGGTGCTGGTGAATGAGGGTGTGGGTGCATCCTTCCAGTTGTAGCTGGTAAATGGGGTGTGGCAAAATCCCTTCAGTTGTAGCTGAAGAAACTTGGGGAATGTTTGTCCATCAAGTTGTAGCTTGAAAATAGTTTTGTAAAAGAACTATTTATTAATGAGAAAAGAGTGGGTGGTTTTCCCTATTAAGTTCCACGATAAAATCTTGTGTTCATAAGAGTTTATTGTTCATCATATATTGCTTAATTGAATAATTAATATGTGTGCTTAATATAGATGAAGATAAAAAAAAAAAAGTAAACAATACTAATTGACCCCCTCTCAATATAGTATTACTGGATATTCCATCAATCAATTCATATATATAATGTATTGAATTATATATATAATGTATTGAATTGAACTCTTTCATATTTAAATGTGTTCATGTATTATTGAATTGACCTTATATTTGAACTCTTTCGTATTTAAAGTTATTTATGCATTATCCAATTAGCTTATGTTACTTGGATATGTACATTAACTTGCATAATTGTTGGGCCTTGTAAATTCGTTATCTTTATAAAAACGATAAAATTCATAAATATATAATATATATAAAATATATATAGAGTGTATTAATATGTGTGAACACTTATGGTACATGGAATTTGGATTGCATTAGAATTTATTTAGAAATAAACATTAGCGTTTTGTATACACAATTTTTAATCCAAATAACTTTAAATATGGTAAAATAACTCCAAACGTTGTAAAACAAAAATTATTGGCAAATTTCAAATTTCATGGTCACCTTCAAGACCAAATGTTAAAGGTCACAAGAAAATTAAATGAATCATTTGATGGATGCTAAATGTCACAAGAAAATGAAATGAATCATTTGATGGTTGGAATTTCCAAGGAAGAATGAATCATTTGATGGTTGAAATTTCCAAGAAGCTCCATAATAGAGGATGCTTGCTTATTTAAAAACAAACCATAACCCATGAGAGATGGAAAAGAAATGAAAGTTTGAGAAAAAGAAGGGCATAACATAAAAATAAGTTATAACACTTTACAATCCATAAATAATAGGCTTATGGCCCATCCATCTCACTAACACAAATCATCTATAAAATTAGAATTAAAATGTCTCGATAATTATTTTCAATTGAGTTCAAGGTTCTAGTTCCTTGACCGCTATTCATATTTGGTTTCAAAGATAATGTGTTTGCTTATAACATTAAGATCATAACAAAAAATGGCACAATATACTTCACTATTTTGTTATGCCCAATTTGGTATCAATAACTATGTTTTGCCAAGATAAAACTTACTCTTTGTATCTAAGTTGTTCAACCCAACGCATGAGAATACGTCTTTTTCCCTTGATTACACATACATTTGTCATTTAAATGTTCAAAATTGTATTCAATCAAGCATGTGTATCTCCATTCCCCCACTACACACACACATAATAGCAATATGCAATATGATAAACTGTTAATGCAATCGATTTTAGTGCTATGGGTATATGGGTGTTGTAATTCATTAATGGCGAGGCATGTGAAGTGCATGCAAGAACCCATCACCTAGTTAACACATACATGAGTTGATGCCTAAGCACATAACATAGTATTCTATTGTTCATAGAGTACGAATCACCAATGAATAGGGCATAAATGTGAATCATTGCAGCTACTACAAAGCAAAGCAATCAAAGTGAATTGGAAATGGGGATTGCTATCATTAATGTATTTTTTTATCATTGCACACGCATGTGGCTATTTATATTTACAATTTGGGAAATAACACACTCAACAAACAATGCCAATGTAAGTGTGAGATCGATTTGAATACAAAATTTGTGGGTGATGGAGTTAATTACTACCAGCGAAAAGAAGAAATCACTCAAAAATTAAATAACTACATAGCAAGTAAACACACAATAGAAAAAAATGTTTGTCGTAAAAACCCAAATGGGAAAACTAGCGAAGATGGGTTTTGATTGTGTCGAGGAATTGCTAGAAGGGGTGAGATATACACTCTCAATATAGATTTCTTGTATTCTTACTCATTGACAACATTTTATAGATTTGTTTGGCTCAGAGACAATATTTTCTCTTCATGAACAAGTTTAGAATCCCCTTCATCCATTGACATTTGATCATATTGTTTCATTCCTACTCCTCATTCTTCTGCTACTACCCTTCCTCTTCCCAAGCTTCTATTTCTTTACCATATCTTGTGGGATATAGTTGTTTTTCCATCAAGCAAGCATCCTTTATTATAGATTTGCCTGGGGAATGCCAATCATCAAATGGTTTTTTTCATCTTCTTGTGGCCTTTGGTCTTCAAGGTGACCATTAACTTCAAACTTTTTCAATAATTTTCCTTTTCATAAAATTTGGAGTTATTCTAATCCATTTTGGATCAACTTCTTTGAACATGATTGAAAAAAATGTATCATGTTCAACAAAGTGCTTCCAACAGAATGTATCTCCCATATATTAATCTGTATCCCTACAAAATATCACTCTTGTTTTTGTAATGAACATCGACTACCCTGGAGATGAAGTAAGCCATTTTTTACATGTATTTCTAACAAGAACTCTAGTGCTAATTTGGTGGAAAAATCTACATTGCCATATACTTCAAGTCATGTTATCAGTTATCCATATTTTCACCACAGACGATAAAAATGATGTACAGTTGGTTCTCCTTGTCAAATATGTTATTGTGTGTTCATTTTCCAATGAATAGGAAAAATAATCTACATATCAAGCTAAATATGGAAATGGACACAAGGGAATACCATAAAGGGAACATCAAAGTTGTAAAGAGTAGAAATGAAATTGGATTTTTCCAAAGGATTTTTTTTTTTTCCATAAGATAGGTATTAATTTAGGAAATTTTAATTTCATCCACATTTTTTCATGTTTTCTTTGTCTCTCTCATTAAAAATTTGCTCCCAAGTGAGTTCTTTTGCAAGGACTGTCAACTTAGGTATATGGTATGTTAGATAGTGGTTGTTCTCCTTGGTTAGCATGTTAAACATAAACTTAGAATTTGGAAACCTCCACAGTTACTTGCAAGTATCTAAAAGGTAGAATTGTCAAAAGTCCATCATTGGTATGATGATTATCACCACAATTTGGCACAAAATAGTAGTCTATAACTTTATGTATTAGCAACTTGTTTATGCTACAATGGAAAGCCTAAAAAGAGGAAATTCAATACATCTACAAACTTTAGGTGATTCAAATGTTTCTCTTTTCTCTTCGCTTCCATCTTCTACATTATCAAAAAAATTTAAAGATAACCAACTAGTATGCATAAAATTAATTTTTAATTCACATGATATTGTGGATACCTACTAGCTTAAGGAGGATTTTTAATCTAATTAGATGAATATCTTTCTAGTATAATGCTAATCTTTCCTCTTCTTACTATTGAACTTAAAAAATGATGTACTAACTCACTTTTTTCTTAAAAAAAGAATGGATATATATATTTTTTATTATAAAGGTGTTGTAGATGCATTGGTCAACATAATAAGACAAACAATAGTCTACAATTTAGAGTGTAATGTGACAATATAGATAAGCTTTGAGAGATTATTACAAAAAATGAAAAATTACTTTGAATGGAGGATATCCAAGTATTTCTACTTGTATAAATACTAAAGAAGACTCCTAAAACTAGTCCTACTTTGCAAAACATTGATCTGTAATTTACCATGGATATTCCACTGGAACGGTTCATCACAACAAATTTGATAAATAAACTAAAATATACACTATGAAGGTTAAATTACTTTAGATTCCAGAGTATTTAGTTACTGATTTTCTGCTTATGCATGAAATAGATAAAATGTGAAAAATAGAGAACATTAAAGTACAATCACACACCAGCCACGGGATAACACAAATATTTTCTCTGGGAAACCCTTATGGGAGATAACCCAACTAGAAGGTGAGGCTACTCTGCTCTCTTTTCTTTGGTATGGAACTAATGCAAGTGCAAAGGAGAAGGCACTCTCTATGGAGTTACCCGAGACTTGTGGTCTATTAGGTTGCTACAGAACATTAACCCCCTCTTTTATGCTCTCTAATTCCCCAATCCTAGTTGTTCTGCTCTACTATGGAATAAAATACAATAGCATAGGATGGAACGCCTTATCCTTCTAGTGGCCTAATATTTAACATAGCACGATATCCATCGAGGGGTAGTTTTTGACTTCCTTAACCCTCAATTGTGGTAGGGTTTTGAACCTTCTAGAATATTCTTGAAATTCCTTACATGGTGTTGGAGTAGGTCAATTTGGGGATAAGTTTTGGGAATCATGCAAGGGAAAACTAGATGAAAAGTCGGCTAATGAGCAACACGTGCAAAGGAAACGAATATAGTTAGTGCATTTTCAAGAATCAATGAGCGCAAAGGACAAAAAATAGTTAGAAGTAGTTAGACCTTTTGGTTCATTTTGTAATGGGCTAAGCCCTAGTATCAATGTATAAATATGTATGGGTTTTGGGTAGAAGTTAGCGGTTGAATTTTTGAGAGATGAGAGTGAGTCAGATAGTGGAAAGTTAGAGAGAGGAGATTGGAAGGATGAAATGAGCTAAGTGTGCACGGTATGCGCAAACGGCTAGGGAATTTTGGGTAGAACTAATGTATCTTAATGGAGCGCAGTGCGCACCTATTATGAGGACTGAATATGAATGAATAATATAAGAATCCAGTTGTTTTAGACGTAGCCCAGTTGGGGTGAACCACGTTAAATTCCTATGTTCTAATGTGTTTGTTATCATGATGTGTTGGTTTACTCTATTTTTTGTATGCATATGCTTACAGGTTAATATGAATATGTATATGATGGTTCCACACACATGTTGAATGATTAAGTAAGATGAATATTTCATATGTTATTATGATGTTATGATTTTTCACATAGGGTATATTGCATGTTGAATGAATGTTAAGTCAAAATGAATGTTAAAACGTTCTCCATTCCCTTCATGACTGTAGAAGCTTGGTTCTTGCAATCCCCATAGGTACCTCGGGTGAGACTTCACTTTCTTGCAGGTGATTCTGAAAGGACTGATATCTTTAGGGATTTTTTGGTGATTTAATGGTAACATCGGGTCTTCCCACTGCATGCCAACAAATTGTTTCGTTGTTGGGATTGGGATCTGTGACTGAAGGTGTTGTGGACACCTAATAAGGAGGATATTGGACAATGGTTGGATATTAAGGAGATTGATTTTGTTGTAGATCAGAACAAGAATTCGTGGATTAGTGCAGAGAAATGGCTACAAACATATGTGTTTACAAATTTGCATGAAATTTTCTTTGTTGATTTTTCGAATATTTTTAGTAGAGTGGATACAAAGATTCGTTGAATAGATCGAAATATTTGGCACTACTATTCCAAGAAATTGGACTTCTAAGTTAATTTGACAAGTCAATACTATAAGCAATCAGGTATCATGTGCAATTGATTACTGGCTGAAAAGTGTGTTTGGATGTTACATTATTGAATTTGCCATAGATTGCACATAGTCATATAGTGTTGTTGAAAGGGAATTCTTTAAGGGACCATGTAGAAGATACTTGAAGTCACTATCTACTTGGACTATGGTGTTATTGTGTGATAAGAGAGTTATGAAGATGGAATCTTATTGCTCTAGTAGTTAAGCGTCTTCGCGCACATCGGGGGCCTAGGGGATGACATGAGCATAAAGAGAGATAAACAGAAGGAACAAGGAACAAATGGGTTGAGGATGCCGAGAGAAGAAGAGTATGAAACGAATAAAGAGATTGGAGTATTGCACATTGGTAAGAGATTTAGATCGAATAAGAAGAGGAGTGTGGTTGAGATTGAGGAAAGAGAAACTGTTGTAATAATCCAAATTGAATGAATTCTACGCATAGAATAAAATATTTGTCAGCTCAGTCCAGCAGAAGAAGATCCCACTCATATTAGAATCTGTTTTGAACCCACGACCCCATGTGCGTCTCTAAGATATGAGGTAATATTAGAATCTTTGTCAATTATAGTTAGTGAAGGAAGTAAAGATAGTAGTAAAAGTAGTCAGAATAGTAGAAGTAGTACGTCAAGTCAAAATCAGTTAGTGTTATTAGGAAAGAATACCGCGTAGAATATGATGGTGGGGGTAGATCCTAATTTAAGAATGCATGTCTTCCATGGAGTGGGGGCAGAGGATCCAGAACAACATTTGTTCATTTCTAAGACAACATGGACTATGAAGAACGTCCAACATGATGATGCAAAGACTGCACAGTTGGAAATGACATTCAAAGATCGTGCATTACTATGGTACATGAAATATCAGACTACAACACCTTTGGGATAGACTAGAACATTGTCAGAGGTAAGACAAGCTCTATTGGAAGAGTTTCAGAAACCTAAGTCTAAGTTGTAGTGCATTATAGAGATGAAGGAGATCAAGTAGATAATGAGTGAATCAGTGTGGGACTAAGAACAAAGATTCAAGATACTGAAGGATCAAATGACATTAAAAATTCCATATGAACATAGGGAGTGGTTTATTGTAGGATTTTTTCCACATATACACTATCATTTGATATAACAAAAGATCATGTTGCAGTCGGAAGCCTTAGAAATTGCTATGAAACTAGAAGAATCCTCGGCCTTGGTAGGATAAAATGGTGTGAGGATGTCTCAATTTCAGTCACAATTAGTAGCGTTGAATATTTAGTTGCAGGAACTTGTGAAAGGAAAAGATAAATGTGAGGAGATATAATGTGTCACATGTAGAACAAAAGGTCATCATAAGAATGAATTCCCAGCTTTTCAGCAGTATTTGAATGCAGGAGATATGAATCCTTTAGGGGTATGGAGTGAGATTTTCAAAATGATGGGTCACCACTCTACTACATGTATGTTGATGCAGAGGTATCAAAGTACTACGAGAAACCTATTTTGTAACTTTTTCAAGTCTGACAAACATGAAGAGAAGGATTGTCACACATTTGTTTCAATGAGAGAGTGCACTGTAGATGGCTAAAGAGTCCAGGTAGAAGAATCTGAAGGAGGAGCTACACAGTATAATACTCCAAGAGGATATAATAAAGGAGAAAGAGGAGGGTTCATAGGCCACGGTAGAGAAGTATTCAACAGAGGAAGGGGACCAATTATATGTTATAAACGTAATCATCATGGGCATTTGGCACAATACTATTCGAATCCCTACACGACATGTACATATTGCAGACAACTAGACCATGAAACGAAGGATTTCCCACTGTTAATCGTAAAGTGGCAAGAAAATAGGAACCCAAATGTACAGATGATAGAAGTAGAAGCGTGCAACGAATAACCCAATATAGCAGTGGTTACATGCGGAGGAACAAGAATTAGAGCTAATGTGATGGATCAAGGAAATTGAATCCACGAGTGGGTTAGGAAAACAACAAAACGTCTTCTGTTGTTTGGCCCTAGAAAGGAGAAAGAGACATATACACAAGCAAGGAAGGAAGTGATAGGAGCATAATGGATAACATCGACTTCGACCACACCACCTTTGTATAATATACCACCAATGTATGATATGCCACCAGTCTATGACCATTCATAAAGTCAAGTTGACAAAGTAAGCACTTTGAATAGTTTTCTGAAAAGTTGTTTAGAGCTAATGAAAGATGAGTATGATTTGAGTATGTTGTGTGGAATGATAAATTGTTGCACCCAAGAGAAAGAGATACCTTTTGCACATTGAGCAATTAATCAAGTGCACTACAAAAAGAGAACAAATAGGGATTTTTTACTCAATGCACAAATATGAAACTACGACATGGATAATATTATTTTGGATATAGGTTCCGATGTGAATGTCATCCTGAAGCATACCTGTGAAATGATGGGTAATTCGAAGTTGATCTAGTCACCCATTTAGTTGAGGTTATAAAACCAGCATAAGATTGTTCCAATTGGAAGGTTGACATGGGTAAGTGTTAGTATTGATGGACTACACAACTTGGTCGATTTTGAAGTGATCGAGATAGTGGATGGAAGCACCCCTTACCCAACACTACTTGGACTCAATTGGGCCTTTGACAACCAAATTATCATTACTTTGAAGAAGAGAAAAATGATATTTGAAGTAGAAGACTTAAAGGTTATTGTGCCATTGGATTCTACTGAAGGAAGAAGGTATGTAGAACCAGCGAAGGGAAAAGAGATCGACAACCTGTATAATATGGTTGCACATATGGACGATTATGTGAATCCTACAACCGATGGTGTAGTTAGTTGGAGAAGTATTAGTTCATGTGTGTTACATTCAAAAGAAGCTTTGGAGAATTGGTAGCAGAGATTGCATGAAGTGTCTGGAAGGAAATGTGCTTGGATTACGCGCACGTTGTGATGGATTGGAACTGAGGTATGTGGTCCTCCAAGGTATGGCGAAATAACCGATGTAGCTTCTTTTATAAGATATTTTTAATCAAAAATATCATATCAACATAGATTATTATATTTAAACTTCACACTAAAAGAAACCCCGACAAGATGGTGGGTTGCACATAAGGATGGAGTAAGAGATTGGCAGCAATGCAAAAGACTATTACATGTTAGATTCGAGAAAAAGAATGAAGATACTATGCACAAGTATACATGATTGAGTTGTTTGATCGAGCATGTCACATAGTGCATTGAGATGTGGAGCAAGGTTCCTAGGAAAGAATGGGAACACTTGTTTGTAAATACCTTAGACACAATCTCAAAGAATTGGTACTTGGAGATAGAAGTGTGCAGAGAAACTACAAATTAGGAAGAATTAACTCAAAATTTCTAGGTAAATTTTATTTTTGAATATGATTCTCCTTTGATTGAATCAGTTTTCTAGGTTCTTAAGAACATGATTTTTTCATCAGAAGACTCGATAGAACTAGTACCTGTATGTAGCGTACATAGATCTTTTGTGACAATTGAAGAAGTTTTCCATTGTTCTAATGTTACTGAAGAATACCAAGAGGAGGACGAAGATCCAAGAAATGTGCAAATACCATGAATGAAGGAGAGAACGTAGTAGAAGGACCACAACTTGAATTAGTTGTATATTCAAAGCCATTAAGAACATACAGAGTAAATATTGGTATAGAAGATAAGCCTAAATTTGTGAACATAGGAGACTATTGGAATGATGAAACTGTTGAGAAGATAGTTGATTTACAACATGAGTATCAAGACATGTTTCCAACTACTTTTTCAGAGATGGAATGGATTTCTAGGGAGTTAGGAGAAATGAAGATCCCCTTGAAGCCATATGCTAATCCAGTGAAGTAGAGACCATACAGATTGAACTCAATGTATAAGAAGAAGGTGCAAGGAGAGATATAAAATTTGTTAGTAGCTGGAATTATTGAACCTGTAGTAGAATCAGCGTGGATTAGTCCAATGGTGGTTCGGGATAAGAAGACAGGAGGGATCAATATTTGTGTAGATTTGAGGAAATTAAAATATGCTTGCTTACATGATCCATTTCCTACACCGTTTACAGATGAACTGTTGGAGAATGTAGGAGGACAATAAGCTTATTCATTCACTTATGGATTTTCAGGGTATCATCAAATCAAGATTGTGCAGGAAGATAGATATAAGACTACATTTGTGACAGAATGGGGATGTTACCAGTACACAGTGATTCCTTTTGGATTGAAGAATGCACCAATCGTGTTCTCTAGAGTGGTTGTAGCAATATTTAAAGAATTCATCCACAATTTATTAGAAGTTTACTTAGATGGCTGGATGGTGTTTAGCTTGTTGAAAGATCATATTGAGATTTTGTGCTTAATGTTGGATAGGTGTAGGCAGTTTCAAATATCATTGAATTTGAAGAAGTGCATTTTATGTGCATCGATTGGTATCTTACTGGGCCATTTAGTGTGTAAGAAAGGATTGTTGGTGGATCCCGTGAAGATTGTTTTAAGTTGATTTACCATTATCGAGTTCAGTGAGATAGTTATGAGCAATGTTGGGGCATACAAGGTATTAGAGGAAGTTCATTAGAGGATACGTTGTTAAACCCTAATATTGGCTCATTACCCCTTAATTGGGGCATATTACATTAGTAATGTTATTTTATTTATGTTGTCGTTATTCCATTAGTTGTAATTATACCTCCTAGTCTCCTATATATACCAAGGAGACATTTTCATTTTGAATCATCTTGTACTTGAACATTTATGTGGGGTAAAAGGAGGTTGCCCCCTCGAAGAGGCTTATTATATGAAACCAGTAAACAATGTATGTAGCTTCAATGATGACGAAACTGCATTGCAAGGATAGAAGAAGGATTAATGATACAATGCCTATTCAACTGGCGATGGAAAACAATATTGTCCAAAATCACTGCAACATTGTATGGAAATTTTTGAGGAAAAATGTACTCCGAGAAGCGTATTTAGATAAACATTTAAGGTTGTCAGGTTGTCTAAGGACCTCGTGGTATGAAAACATTTAAGTTGTCAGGCTTGTTGGAGGACCTCGCATCATGTAAACATTTAAGCTATCAGGCCTATTCAAGCACCTCAAAAAAAGTGTCAATACATTTCAATACAAATACATGTGGCAGGCACGTTATAAACTTTGGAATTATCGATCACTATAAAGCTTGGATATCTAAACATTTCAATATGATTAGTACAAATACAAATAGCATCGTATATGATCTAAGAAAATGCTAGCAGAAAATGCTAAGACAAACATTCGAAATAATGCTAGCATTAATCCACCTTCAAGCAATGCATAAGAAAAATATATGATTCAAAAAGATTGTACACGATCAAAAAGTTTGGATATGCTAACATATAAAACATTGGGAATAGCGAAGCCAACAATAATACCTCCAATTTGTTATCCAATCAGATCATTACATATATGGTACTTTTTATTATATAAAATTCAATGTTTTTAGTTCCCTAGCTCCAACAATAGATATTATGCAAATATTTGTGGTCAAGGGACAAACTAATATGAGGTCAATGAATTATCAATCGCTATAGACCCTCTATGCCTACGACAGGGACTAATAAGTCTTCACTTCAAATGTTTCATTATTACATTATTATTTAGTAATATACTTAGTTCTTCATTTTATTTCATCATTTCAATCCTACCAAATTTACTTTCCAAATGTTTCACTGAAATTCTAATTATTATTTAAAAATATAGTTCTATACCAACTTTTCAAATTTAACAATATTATCATGAATAAAAGTTTCACTATTACATTATTATTTAATAATATGCTTAGTTCTCCATTTCATCTTTTCAATCCCATCAAATTTACTTTCCAAATGTTTCACTAAAATTAGATAATTATTATTTAAAAATATAAGTAGATACCAAATTTCCAAATTTAACAAAATTATGATAACTAAGTCTTCGTATTTAATAAGATGTTTCATTATTACATTATTAAACAAGGGAAACAGCTGCAAAGCAGCTAGTCCCTGCCTCGTGAGTACAACATTCAACAACACAATTTATTTTCTTGTAACATATTTAGGTGACAAATAAAAAAAGTAAATCCTAAACTTAAAATAAATAAAGTAAATCCTAAACTTAAAATAGATGTAAGTTGGTCAATATCTCAATTTAAATTTAATTATCATAAATATAAACATGTATTAATAAAAGATAAATGATCAATGCACAATGTTAACATGTTAAATAGGACATGATGTTTACACATCCAAGTAAATAGTGTTGGTGATCTAGTTGATTCAGATCACAATATTGAAATGTTGCAT
Source organism: Picea sitchensis (assembly GCA_010110895.2). Classification (NCBI taxonomy): domain Eukaryota; kingdom Viridiplantae; phylum Streptophyta; class Pinopsida; order Pinales; family Pinaceae; genus Picea; species Picea sitchensis. The sequence goes on from SNQJ01S0087253.1 coordinate 27,103, forward strand.
ACCATTTTGTCTCTGTTATTATTATAAATTATCCATTATAATTAACAATATTGAAATGTTGCAGACAAAATCATTAACAATTGCAATGTTACCTTCTGGAGCTTTATTTCAACAAACATACATTCTGTAAACGTCAACAACTGCACCAAAGTGAAAAACAATCCCAACTCAGAGGAACATGTGACGTAGTATTCTAATATTATTTTCATTTCTATTCTTACCCTCTCAGCACACAAGTTGTCCATATGAAGAATTATTTTTAATGGAATTTACTGATTTCCTCTCCCTAGTCCATAAGGAGATGTTTCTCCATACTACAGAATCTAGAAAGGCCATTGGGATTTTATTAGTGCATACTAAGTTAATACATAAATATAAATGTTTGAATGTAATGAATAATTTGTTTCTAACATACCCTCCAATTAAGAGAGTATATAGGATTGAGTTGGAGGGTACGCTAATTTACCATTACAACCTAATATTAGTGTATGGGGAGGCTTACTGAAATCTTGCAAAATGGATAACAATATTAAGAGTATGAGTTGCAGAGCACATTCTTGACTTGAAGCCTAAGAAATCTGGATGATATGAGCTACTATAAAACATATATGCTACCACTGGCAAGTCGGATAATGTAGCAAAGGTAAGAACAATGATGAAAGACATGGGGTTGAAGAAGACTTTGGGATTCACCTTGATTGAGGTAAATAAACATCAAGAATCTGAGAAAATTTATGGAATGATTGATTTAAACTATGATCCCTTGACGTCTTTGAATTTTGTTAATGCATACCAATTCACACAAGCCCAAGAACCTCTATCCAAATTTAAAAAATATTTCATGTATGCAGTGACTGCCACAATGCTACTAAGTTGAACTCCAAGATTGTTAGCAGAGAAATTATTGCAAAGGATGCAAACCTTTTTCACCACTTTAAGGATGGAAAATAAGTGTATTGTCTCTAATCTTGCCTCCTTAAACATGGGCACAAGATGCAAGAGACTCGCCATGACACTTTTAAGCAGATAAATTGGAAAGTCCACCACATCAAATGTGAGTTGGGAATGCATTAAAATGGCATATTATGGTTAAGAGTGGTGTAATCGTATAGAAAACAATTTCTTCATTAAAATAATGCTACAAAAAGAAGGCTCGTTTGAAATGAATGGTCATCAAACGCACACAAGGGAATAAAATGGAAGAGTCCTCAATCATGAGTTGAATATGTTAAATGATTTTTATTGTTTTTAAAATATTTAAAGGAAAAAAAATAATAATTTTTAACACGTGTAAACAAGTGTCGCTAATAAAAAAAAAAGTGTCACTGAACAGGCATTTTTGGGTGGGCTTCATCGCCATCTTCACTACTCATGGCTCATACTAGTCATGTCTATCCTCCATTGATGTTATTGATGCTACCCACCATAGAGAATACTTATTTTACGATGCAATGAAGACTTTGCAATGCAAGCTTATGAGAGTAGGATTGAAGGTTTCAAGTTTCCATAAAGCAAGAGACCACTCAGCATCTGGTACATAGCACCCATAGCCTGCACTGATTTTTTAACATTTATGTATAACAATGGTTGAATAAGAATGCAATGGGTGATGGCAGGGTAATTTGGGATAGGCCTTTATGCAATAACATGACTATTGTTCTGCATAAAGCGTTTACAAGTGGATTTCAATTGAGGATTAGTGATTAATTACAATGTTAGAAATAAGAATGAGATGATGTATTGAATAAATAATTGTACAAGAAAGAACATTTATTGGAACCAACCTATAATATAAGCGTTTGTGTTGGAGGAAGCCATGGGTTTTCTAGAGTGTGTGTTGAACAACAATAAGAACTCTACTAACTATAAGTTGGAGGAAGCCATGGGTTTTCTAGAGTGTGTGTTGAACAACAATAATAACTCTAATAATTATAATCATAATAATTGTAGAGGAATATCAAATTCGCTAGATAGTTCGAGTTAAGTGACAGAGTAATGGGGTTCGCTAATTTTTTGGCTATAGGAATCGCTTTCCTAGGAAATTTAGCGGTATTTATTACAAGCTTGTTAAGGGGAAGACTGGAAATGGAGACGGACGTTAGGGATGTTCTGGCCACCTTGAGAGGCCCCCAACTGTACAAGATAAATGATGGGTTCAGACTAAGTACATGTGAGAAACAATTAGAATATCCATTTGGAAAGGCCTCTATTGTAATGTTGTCACATGACCCACCCAATTCATCCATGAAGCAATTCATGAAATACATCTGCAATTCCTATAAGGTGCACTATCCAACATTAATGGCAGTATACCATTAAATTTATAAATTTAACGGTGTGTATCTGCATGTACAAATATTTAAATTATAATCCCTTCTTAAATTATAACAATTATAGTGAAAGTTAGTCACCAGCTCGAGTGCATCCATGCCTGTCTTGACTCCAATGTTCTCATTTTCAGTATAGATTTTTTGAAAGCTTCAGCAAAACTTGCGCCTTCTGGGTAGCTTTTCAAGAAACATTTGGTCGAAACTTTTACCCAAAGCCTCTAATCCGACTCAAGGGAAACATTTCCATCTCTTGCATATCTTAAGAAAGTGGCGTCGAATGTCGTGGATTTTTCCCTTTCCCTTGTCTAGAGAAATTAGATTCGACACGTCAACACCAGAAGGGAATTGAGATTGAAGATCACTCAGATATGTTGTAGTGATTGTGGGATCTGCGTGACCTGCAATTACCGTGATCAGAAAAATGACTGACACGGGGAAGAATCACAGAAATCGTAGGCCAGCAAGCAGCATATTTGATTGTCCACCCCCCTCAGAGCTTACAGTTTGACAAGAATGATATTAACGGCTCTTCATGATAGCGATATTCGGGCAGGTTGCAACACGAGTTTTGGTCATAGGGTTTCGTTCTTAGCTGAGGGAATAGAGGAACCATGTCTGGTTAGGGTCACCTAAGTGTAACGCTGGCATAAGAATGTGTGGAATTCAATTAAAGGGACTTTAAATGAATGTATGGAATGAAATGTGTGGAATGTCAAGCAACACTCCCACCAGTTGCAGTTCTAGGTGCGGTTCTTGTCCCAGCTACAGAAGCTATTTTAGTTATCACAGTGGAAGCTTTGTTAGCCCAAGCAAGATCATATATGATGGAACCACAGGTTTCCTTTTGGGTATGGTTGTCCTTTCCGTTGGCCTGCCTAACCTCCAACACGTGCTGTGAAACCTCACTATCAGTACTCGAATTGATTGGGGATCGGAGTACTCCCCCAATCAATGAGAAGTGTTGCTCGCCCCATTCGACCCAGGAAATCTCTTTTCCATCGAGACGTCCTGCAATTTGGGTGAATGGAGGAATGAATCTCTTATGTATTCTATTGATATATACAAGTAGTTTGAAGAATCAGTAGGGTAAAGGAAAAGGGCCCAAGTGAGTATCCCCACCCTGCAATCGATTATGTCCTAGGAATTATAGAGGAACTTAATGAAAGGGAAAATTTGAATAATAAATAATCAGAATTCCTAACCCTAGTTCCATTCCAATCCTACACCTTCTCGTATTGATCTCCATATTTTGAATCCCCTGCCTACTAGGCATGATTTCTCTTTGTTGTTGTTCTATCCTTAGTTGATTGAGCTCTGCATTTAACTACTTGTTCTCTGCCATTTTTAACATTCGCTCCAGAGAAAATTCAAAAATTGTATTTGTATTTTTTTTAGTTTTAACTTCATGCAAATCATGTATCATGTATATCCAGATCCTGTATATCTAGATCCTGTCAGTCAAAACAAATACCTGAATTGCATGATTCTGAGCAGAAACAGAGACATTTAGCATTTTGCAGGGTGAGGCAGAATAGAGATTGTAAACATAGCTTCACCATAACAACTATTGAAGGAGAATCATATGAGCTTCCGAAGGAGAATCTTGGACTGCTACACGCAAGAGGATCTTGATGAGATCTCTGAGGATGAAGGTTGTGTCTGAGGATGAGGATGAAGGTTATGCAATACGCTGACTATTCTTCATGCGGCCCTCCACGTAGTGCAGAGTGATATGAAACACGCCTGACCCTAAACTGCAACACCCCTACAACCATAGACTGTAGAGTCTGTAGACTGTAGTGCCACCTCCAAACTCACCAATGAAATAATTTATTTTAGAAAATAATTTTAAAGCCTGTCAAATAAATAATAAAATTTGCAACACACTAGAGGAATAAAGTTCAATCAAAAAGATTTAAACCAATAAGAAATCCACTAGAGGAAATTAGCAAAATGAAAAAAATTATTGATTTTGGAAAAAATTCAAAGAATAAGTATATATTAAAAACCTTCTCATATAATTTGTAACTTAATATCATTTCAAATAAAATATCATACAAAACACACCATGTAATATACAAAACTTACTAAGGTGAAAGTTATAGTCCCTGCCTTGGTCGGTGGCAAGGACTAATAATATGTTTCATTCTCTATTTCATTGTTTCCAAACTTACTTTTCAATAATTCCACTAAAATATTAATTATTATCTAATAATATAAGTAGAAAACAAATATTCAAATTTAACAACATTATAATCAATGCATCATCAAATATTCTTTTAAAATTTACCTCATAGGTTTACCTAACAACATTATAATCAATGGATCATCAAATATTTTTTTAAATTTACCTCATATGTTTACCAAGTTAAAGATATACCTTTTATAAAATCTAAATATTTTGGATATATCGTGAACTACTTTTTTTATATAGTTGGTCAGGATCTTCTCGATATGGTGGAAGAAATGAGAAGGTTTGGATCTATGGTGGGAAGCCTAAACTCGACTTTTCTAACTTTAATTCCAAAGGCTAACAAACCAAAAACCTTCGATGACTTTCGCATGATCTCATTATGCAATTTGTGCTATAAAGTGATTTCAAAAAATCATCTTGAATCGGATCAAACAGATCCTTTCAAATGCACTCTCGGCTGAACAATTGGGTTTCCTACAAGGTAGGAGGATCCAAGATGCTATTGGAACAGTCCATGAAAGTCTACACAGTATTAAAAAGAAAAAATTAAAATCCATAGTATTAAAACTAGACCTAAGGAAAGCTTATGATTGTGTCGACTGGGAATTCTTAAGACTTATCCTTATTACAGTTGGGTTCAGAATCCAGATGACCAATTGGATCATGGCATGTATGACATATTCTACATTTGCATTTTAAATAAATGGTGAATCCACAGACTTATTTAGAAATGGCAGGGGCTTGTGTCAAGGGTATCCACTCTCGCCCCTACTATTCATCTTGGTTGTAATGACTCCAATCGTTACGACTACAAGCAAAGAAAAAAGTGCATTTTTTTTATTTTTTTTTTGGTGAGAAGGAAACAATGACCACAGTTAAACCACACAACCTGACGAAGAACACCACGCACGCATATCAGGCAACAGACAACAACGACTCAACACACTAGCACATCGAGCAACTGGGCAAAATATGCGAAAATCAAAGACAGATAGAAACGACTACCCACCTGACACAAGCAAGACAACACCTACAAGCTAAAGGACAACATCCACTATCCTGACACAATGGCATCGACGACCAGTAACTAGAAACCTCTACGGCGCGCAAAACCAAAATGTGTTAAGGCATTACAAACCAAGTGCCAACATCAATTACAACGAACAATGCCCACATTGGGAAGCACAAATTCCAGCTAGGTTATCACTTGCCTCTATCCGCCAGGTCGCGCGATGATCCCCTCATCAAGAATCATGTTGTCACAAGGTGATAGGTGCAACAGCAAACATGGTGCAACATAACGTAATTGGACCCTTAACCCAAGTTGAATTCAATGCGCTAGGATACTGAATTAACTATCTAAACACACGACGACTAACCCTAGCACCCAACCGACAATTCAACCAGATAACTATGACATTCATATAACATAATAATTTCCTTGTGAAACAAATCAATATGTTCCCATTATAGAATTATTATTAACAAATAGTTCGTTGCAACTATTTCCAATCCCAATATCAGATAGTATATATTTATTTTCTTTAAAACTGAAATCATTGTCTAGTAAAATTGAAACTATATGAATTTGTTGTCTTATATCGCTATTTAAAACCGAAAGTAGATCGTTATCTTATGAAATTGCCATCTTAAGAAATTGCTAAATGAAACTGAAACTATATCACTACCTTATAATAATTTCGCTATCTTTTAAAACAGAAAATATACATCAAATGTAATTTTTTAGTGCAATTGAAATAACAGATTATTCACATAATAAAATATCGAATAAATTTGAATTTTCTGTGACTTATCAATCCAATATATCATTGTGTAGGGGGTAACTGTTGTGAATGGTTTGGGAAAGTTGGGATTGTCAATCAACCATATCGATGTGATATATTACAAATATCGTTGACTAAAATAAACCAAATCGTTGTCTAACCTTACCCAAAATTGTTGTCTACAATCAGCCACGTTGTTTAATAACAGCCTAATAAATACAGGAATGTTGAGTTAATATGATATAGTTGAATATTAAAACATGATAGCGTTGTAAAAACAAATGAAATCGTTGTCACAATATAGTTGTCTAGATCACGGGGATGTGTTTCCACATGAAGTATGAAATCGCTTACCCACATATTAAGATTGTTGTTAGTGTATTAAACTGCATCCAAGGTACATGTCAAACTCAGAGTAAGTTAAATGATGATGTTGGAAGGTAATAAATTGTGAATAAATATATGGAACGTTGTCAGTAAATATAACTAGATTGTTGTCATTTAATTCTTGGAAACGTTGTCAGTAAATATCATGGATATGTTGTCATTTAATTCATATGGATTAAAT
>SNQJ01S0087254.1:9360-22510 GCA_010110895.2 Picea sitchensis
TGTTGGAGACTCTAAAGAAACACCACATGTTGGCTAACCTCAAGAAACATGATTTTTCTTAGCAGTATTTGGTGTATTTAGGTATGTGATCAGTGGAGGGGAGCTCAAGATAGATCCTGCAAAGATGGAGGCCAACATGAAATGGCTAGTTCCTATAAATTTCACTGAAGTTAGGAGTTTTGTTTGGGTGAAACAGTACTTGCAAAAGTTTGCAACTTCATTTTAAATGGTATCTGCACCACCCCACACCATAATAGTGAGTGGTAAGAGTTTCTAATAGGGGAAGAATCAACAAAAGGATTTCAATGAGTTGAAAAGAAAGATCAGTCAAGCACTAGTTCTCACATTACCAAAATTGCAAAAGCCTTTCGAAGTTAAGACATATGCAAGTGGGTATGCCATGGGAGAAATTTTGATGCAAGGACGAAGGCATGTATGCTATCATTCTAAAATATTTCATGTAGTAGGTCTCAACTAACCTACCTATGACAAGGAACTCTATGTCTTGGTTCAATTTGTCAAGAAGTGGAAGCATTGTCTTACGGGCAAGGAGACCATAATCCACACAGATCACCAACCGCTACAATATTTTTAGGCCTAGACTAAGCATCAAACCAAACATTACAAGTGCATGGGTTTTTTACAAAAATTTCATCTAGTCATCAAGTATAAGAAGGGAAGCATAAACAAGTTGACATACATGCTTTCAAGGCTAGTCACATCCATGATTATAACTTTGGGAACTTTGATGCACATGGAGCCTTTTACCCATGANATGGGTTTTTTACAAAAATTTCATCTAGTCATCAAGTATAAGAAGGGAAGCATAAACAAGTTGACATACATGCTTTCAAGGCTAGTCACATCCATGATTATAACTTTGGGAACTTTGATGCACATGGAGCCTTTTACCCATGATGCATACAAAGATGCATACATAGAAGACGAGGAATTCAAGGAGGTGTTTCAATAGCTACATGGACAAATTCATATAGAAGAAGGTAATGACAAGGTTGACTATCATTTCCAGAATGGGTTACTCTATGAGCTCGACAATCCCTATGCCCCTAAAGGTGAACGATTGCAGCTTAGAAAAGAGGCTCATACCTCTAAGGTTGCAGGACATTTTGGTGTTAGAAAGACAATTTCTAAGTTACAAAGGTATGTGAACTGGCCCAAAATGAAAGAAGATGTAGCACGGTATGATGAGTATGTATACTTTGTTGTGCCAGGAAGCCCAAAAACAAAAATAAAGGTCTATACCATCCCTTACCTGTACCCACTTGACCTTGGGAAATCATTTCCATGGATTTTGTGGGAGGTTTACCAACAACCAGGAGGGGAGATGACTATCTATTTGTGGAAGTTGATAGGTTTAGAAATATGTGCATACTCATTCCTTGCAAAAAGACCATCATAGGACAAGAAACAACAAACATGTTCTTTGAACAATTTTGGGTACACTTTGGGATACCAAGGAACATCATCTTGGACAGGGATACTGGATTTCTCTGTAAATTTTGGACTACATTGTGGGAGAAGGACTCTAAGTTAAACAGATCTACAACATTCCATCCATAGACAGATAGGTAGACACAAGTAGTCAACATGACTTTGGTGTATCTTTTGAGGGGTTACAATAAGAAGCATCCAAATACATAGGATGAAAATATGATCTACATATAGCACCATTATAATAGAGAAATCCACATTTCTACTAGTAAATCACCTTTTGAAACATGATTTGGGTATTTTCCACCTTCAACCTTAGATGTTTTATATGAACAACAAGGAGGAGTGAGGGATGACCTCATAGGAGATGCATTGAGAATAAAAAAATTTGTTGATAAGATTAGGAAAATCCATTTGGAAGTAAAGGAGACGTTGAAGAAGTCACATGAAAAATACAAGTTGAAACATGATCAACACATAATCGAGAAGTCATTCAAAGTGGGAGACATATTTTGGTTACAATTGAACAAGGAAATACTACAGGGTCTTCGTAATAAGATCAAGTATTTTTAGTATGGACCTTTTCGAGATATTGGAGAAGGTGGGAGATAATTCCTACGCACTCAATCTACCCCCATACATGCACATTTACTCAGTAGTGAATGTGGAGAATCTCAAACTCTACGAGCCTTCCATTTTAGATCGGGAGGAGGAGCAATTCCTTCCTTCCATACAAGACTTATCACCAAATGCTCATGCGGAGTTGGTATAGGACATAGTTTGTAGAGGAAGTCCATAACTACAAGATAGGGGAAGCATGACCTTTAGCAGATTGGGTTAAAAGGAAAACTTTCAGGAAAATAAAAGTGGTACTTTAGGGAGAAGGTAGAGGAAAAATATCCTCGCCTCATTTAGTAAATATTTTTGGGACCAAACGCCTCCCTAAATGGGGAGGTATGATCTATATTGGATCAATATATTGTTTTTCATCTATATTGATGCTTTCATAGTGGAAAAAATTGGAGGAATCAACTTGCAAGGTCATTTTAATGGCATGTCCCAGTTTGGAAAATTGTGGTTTGAAACCTTCCGGAGCCATTTTAAGGCATCAAACGGAATTTTTTGGGGTCAAAACTTATTGGCTTTACCTTAGACCCATTGACACTATTCTATACATTGAGACCTTTCCAATATTGCAAAAATTGCATCAATCGAAGCTCACATGCAAAAGTTATATCTCTTGCAAGTTGACCACCATGGTATGAGTGGATGCCACATCAACCCCCATTACTCACACATATGGGGCTGGCCAGCCACATATGGACTTTCAAGAAGATTCTATAAGGTCCAAAACCTTATCACAATCAATGGTTGAGGAATTCAAAACCCCACCTCTAGATGTCTATCAGGCGATGTTAAATATCGAGCCGCTAGAAGGAGAAGGGGTTCGATTATTTAGAGTTGTATTTGTTCCATAGTTTAGTAGAGCACATAGGAGTGGAATTTTGAGAGCATAACAAAGGAGGAGAGACTATGTAGCAACCATAAAGGCCATAGTGTCAAAGGCAACTCCACAGAGAGTGCTTCATTCTTTGTACTTGTATTTGAAAAGAGAGTAGAGTGGTCTCACCTTCTTGCTGGGTTTTCTCCTGTATTGGGCTTCCTAGGTTACATCTTTTGCTTATTTGTGGATGATGTGTTAGTATTTATTTATGTTCTCTATTTTTTTACATTTAATCTATTTCATACATTTTAAGCAAAAAACCAATAATTAATTAATCTGAGATCTAAAGGAAATTAATCTTCACATTAATATTTCTTTATTTTATTAGATCTGTTGTGACAAACTGTCCAATGGAATATCCACTACAATTTATAGATCAATAATCATAATGGTTCTATAATTTGAGGGGCTATTTTTGTCACCACCTTTTACACTATGGTAATTAAGAATATAGTTCTTTTTTTCCCTCTCTTTTTATATTAAAGACTTCATTTTTTTTCATTTACATTTACAAGTGTTACTCATGTTACACATCTCATTCTATTTGTTCATTTTTATTTGTGTGTGTTACCTACTTTATACATCTCATTCATATTAGTTGGGTCGTAGACTGTAGCTTGCTTCTCTCCATGAAATATGTTAACATGGCAGAGTTGATTGCATCATTACTTCAATGGATCCATCAACCATGATTCAGCCTCTCTATATTTTATAAAATACTAGGATAACAACAAAATGTTTTGGCCTTTTTCCTATAATGTGTTACCTAAAGGTGACAAGTCAAATCTGGCCTAAAAGTTGAAATCAATAAAACTGAGTGCTAAAAATGGTACAAATCAATTCAAAATCATTGAAAATTGTTAGGACACTTGCATTATGCAATCTTAGCAAACAAATTTGTTGTTCAACAGTACAAAACCATAATTGGTAGATTTGAGCTCTGAAATCATCATAATAAAAAAAAAGTGATCGGGAAAAGGTTGAAAAGTTAGGATTTTATCCTACTCTTTTTATAAATCTCAAAAGCATTCATAAAAAATTTCCTGTAAATCACTTATGGCCCCATTGTCATGGTATCAACATAGATCCATCTTAATTATAGCTTTGTTAAGCACACAGATGGATTAAAAAGAATCTAAAACATAGTCTTCTTTGTACTTAAAAGATTGGAGTTAAGAATTGTTGATTTTATTGTATTAATTTTATTATTATTATAATCCTCATTTTTTATGGTCAATTTTCATTTTCACTTTATAACCTCAACTTTTCTTCCATTTTAGTTTATTGTCATTATGTCAGGTTACATATATTTTTATATCAGGTTACCAACATAGATCCATCTTAACTCTGGATCCATTAAACAATGAGAGGGATAAAACGAAACCTAGATTCAAAATTTTAAGAGCTTAAAAGTTCAGAGTTATGATGGGTCTACATTGGCATATTTTATTACTATAATTTATTTTATTATTATCATCAACTTTATTTTCATTTTTACTCTACATTAAGGTAGGGTGGAGCAAAGGCATTAAGGAATACTCTACATTCCCAATTCTCTAGATCCATTGTTCTATTGCATGGGGTGGAGATCGAAGTAGGATAGACTCATGTCCTTCTTCCCACCCTATACATTCCTTTGTGGAGTGATAGAAAAAGGAAAAAGGAACTCTAATAGAAATTTCCATGTGTAAAGGAACCCTATGAGGAGTAGTAGGAAGAAATACATAAGGACTAGTGGTTCAACAAAGGGGAGTGTGACCTAACCCAACATAACAAGCAATAAGGATGATAACTGACAACCACGTTAACAAGAACCAATAGAAAAGTGACACATGTCATTAGAATTTGGAAAGGAAAAGACTTTTGGCCTTCATCGATGTTTATGAGACCCATTTACTTACAACAAAATCCAATTCAATCATAATGCCAACAAGGATTACAATTTTGAAACTACTTTGACAATGATTTGATGGTTGAACTCTTGGATGGTTATTCATGTTAATACAACTAGGAATAAATGAGTAATCCAATAATGAAGATGGGGCCTTTTGTATTTTAGTATAAGAATGGTAGATTGTAGGAGAAACCAGGAGACCATATGGTTTGGCTCTAAAATTGTAATAAGACCTTAGAGCTTTGGCCATTCATATTTTGAATAAGGATAGTAGGATGTGTTGAGTATATTTCTATTGTTTGGATTTTAATTATCGTGCATGTAGTTGGTTGTTTCCTATTCTATATTTTTATTTGTAGGTCCTTACCCTACATCAAGTGGTATCATAGTAGGAAGAATCCAAAGTGACTAAGACTACTAAGTGTCAAGACAATTTCCAAACAGGAGTGGTGATGCTAGGTAGAATTGTTAGAGGAAGAGGAGTGTGAGGATTTTTAGCTAGTGGTAGAGATGAATTTGCGGTAGTAGTAGAAGGTTACATGTTGCATTGAAATTGAAGATTGGTAGGAAGATTTGTTCATGTGAGAAGGGAACTTGAGAAAACCAACAAAAGAAGAGATTGAGTTGATGTAGAATTTGTTGTAGAGTTGTTGTAACAAATGATGAAGAGATAATGATTGACAGATAATTGGACCAATGGTGAAGAGGGGTTACAATCAAAGTGATCCAAAAGAGTGAATATGTAGAGGAAGATGAGAGTGTCTTTAGAGTTACATACGTTCGACTCCATTAAAATTTTTGGAACGTCTACTTCCCCCCAAAGGCACCTTAAAAAATGTGGGGCTCTGAGACCACTTTGTAACATCCCTTCTTCATAGGAAGGTGTTTCCCAATTAAACACATACACATTTTTTTCTAAGCCCAAACTAATCAAAATCAATTCAAGCATAGTCAATTTCTAGAACAATGCGTAAGGCAATACAACTAGCATGACCATTTTAGCTACTAACATTGCATTCATATTGGCACCCAAGTAACTCTTAATGCAATAATAATAGTAGTGAAAATAAAACGCATCAAGTACCTATGGATCCTTCACTTCGTTGAAGGCTAGCAACTAGTCCAAACTAGCTCTCCATGACTAGAGCACCAACTAAAGGTAAATCTCACCTAAGGATCAGTTTTCCACCCAACCAATGTAGTGAAATAAACTAGGTATTGGCCCCAATAAAGGCTCAAGGTCAATGGGGTGACAAATAGGTAAATATAGAGCACTCAACAAATGGATCACTTGAACTCACATAAGACATCCAAGGATAAATCATCCAATTAATCAATCATATTGTGGTGGAGAGGCCCCTAGCCTTATAGAACTCCCAAAAACCCCTCAAGGATTGGTGTGAAGGGATCTTACTACCACTCAAAGCCTCTGATGCATACCCCTGGTTAGTCAAGAAACATACTTAGTAGTGACATCCCTTTGCAAAGATCTTACTACCACACTAACCCCTAATGAATACCCTTGGTTATACAAGTATCATACATGGCAGTGGTATCCCAAGGGCCCAAAATAAAAATTGCCTACCACGAATGAGCATTAGTACCCTCACTTGGTGAGGTACACTCCTAGCCTCGTAAATCCACTCAGATAAGGTTAAATAAGGAATAAGTGTGTTCACCGATATCAACATAGATTTCTTCATACGGAAAAATATTTCAACATCTATTCATTGACCAACCCCTTGTCAAGGTAGGCATATCTTTTGTAGTCTCTCAAGTGTAACAACTATCTCTCCCAAGACTGTCTTTTGGCCTTCCCATTCCCCAAGAAAATCATGGGGTGAAATTAGGGTTAGAAACTTATTTACAAGTGTCAATAAGTGGACCGAATGTTAATTACGGCTCTTACTCAATAGGATTTTTACCATAGTTAACTTTGGTAAGTATTTTCCAAGTCATTTTCCTAAGGCTTCCTATGCACTATAATTAGGTGGTGACCCTCAATGAACATGATCCCCTTTCCCTTGGATCCGACTCTTAGCCTCTTGATCAATGTCCCAACATACAACGTGTTAGTGTTTTCGAACAATAACAATACACATATGAAACACATTTCCTCATAATCATCATGGATCAAAATGCATCATAATAAAAAGGTACATCATCAATGATACATGAATATGCCATCATCAAAGTAACATCAGTAGTACTCGACATTGCTATCAAGGGATTTCTCATCACATGTCATCAAGAGAATGCTCATAATAATTAATAAGTAAATGCATATGTCTCACAACTCAATGTAAGTCAACATCAACATAGTAATTAACAACTTGAGGGGGGTAATGAGTCCAAAACATCATCTCCTAACAACCATCAAAGGGTGCATAATAACTATGTAATCAGAACTAGAATTCCCAAATCAAATTCCATACACTAGGGGTGTTACAAGCAAGGATTCACAAGTTTGACTATTAAGAGAGAGTTTATGTAGGAGATGACATTGCAAGATTTATAGATAGATACATGTTTTGGTTTCCCTATTATATTTTCTAAGTGGAATCCTTGATTAACCTACATGAGTCACTAATAAGGATCACAAAGAATCATTGGAGTTGGCCTCCACTATTTAGAGTTGAGTGGACCAGTGAGAACTTGTTAAATATCTAACAGTATGACCATGAGTTAACCCAAAAGGTTGATTTTTGGTACCAAGGTGCAGTGGAAGGTTATGCTTTGGAGTTTGCAATAGAATATCATCAATGTTTGACCAAGGCACTCAAACTCTATAAGAAAAGGCCACATGGGACACTTAATGAAAAAATATCGATGTTGATAAAAATGTTGATGGTGGAATGAGGTATATTCCCAAGCCCCACTAAGATGGAAGCATAAACCCTACATGGGGGGTGGAATGGTAAGAGGACTTGATGGGAAATTCAATGTCATAAGCTACTTGAAGGATTGGCAATAGTAAAAGTAGTGGATTCTGAAAGAGAATGACCTAAAAAACAACAAAGATGCACACATATATCAAAGAATGTAACAACAAGGATGCACGAAGATAGTTGAGAACTGGTGGCAAGAAGAAATGGAAAATATCCACATCAAGAAAGAGTTGTTGACAAGAGGAGATGGTCCTAAATTGCATCCAGAGTGTGTGAGGATGGAGAGGATGAGAAAAGTACAGGAAGGAGCTTTAATCGACCATGAAAGTAAAGACAAAAAAAGTGTGGTGTTCCAAAGAAATCAAGAGTTTGTAGAGGTGAAAGAACCTCTAAAGAAGCGAGGTGGTGATTGGATGATGCCGCGGGGAACACATATACTTGAATTGAAAAAGAAAAGACTTTGGCCAAACCTACTAACTCAAGCATTGCTACGTATGTAATGGAAGAATGCAACCTGAAGGGGTGTCAAGGGCTTCAAACCTAGTACCAACCCTGTGTTATGTTATTGGTAACCTACACATGCTGCAAATACCCACCAAGTGTGACATCCTAACATGTAATAGCTATCACATGTGCAAATCCGGTGTTAAGAACTCCCCCACCTAAATGGTTGACTCACCCTCATGTCAACTCCTAGGGAGATGTAACATCTAGAAAAAAGTAAAAAAACTGATCTCCACCCGATCAAATGCAAGCAGAGGAACACCACCACAACTATCCTCATTTAGAATGATCATTCACACTAGCAGATCTTAGCCTCTAGCCTCACTATTAGCCTCTCATGATCTCTCTTCTCATTTGAATCTTTGTCGCGCACATATCCTCATGTACATCTAATCCCATGAAATAGAACTTGCCACTATCCTCCATCTTGAAGAGTATTCAAGTGTACACATAGTCCCTACTGAAAATATTGGATCATCATCTCAATCTACCACTATGTTGAAACAAGCACTGTAGAAAACTGTACAGAAATAGTCTTTACTCATTATCCAGGGTCTACCAATAACATGGCGTTGCATAGACACCATCGTATGATCATCCCATATCAAATGCAGTTCCTCTCTTTGATATATATATATATATATATATATATGCACGCAGAGCTCATCTCAAAACTCAAGGCATTAACAAAAACTAAATGGTGATTTGTATTTCCCACATGGTGATTTGTATTTCCCACATTACTAAATGAGAAACCATTATATTATATAAAAGTTGATTATGGTTTTTTTAATTATTACACATTCAAATTAATAATCATATGGCTAAGTAACATGTAATCATGCAACGATTCATAATATGTTATTAGTGTTATGCTCATACACATTATTTCGTACACGTTTGAGATAGAAAGGGGCAATGTGAAACACATGTATACATACTCTACCCCCTCTAGATTTGAACTTGTGATTTTCAAGGAAAGAATACATGTTCTTAACCATTAAGCCCACTCAAGTTATATCAAAAGTTTATTCCAAAAGACGTTTCAAAAGATTATTCCATCAAATGCATCATAAGGATTCACCATTAAAGCATGTTTCCTTTAAAATATAATGGTTAAGAACAAAGGAAATATAATGGTTAAGAACATGTGTTTCCTCCTAAGAGGTCACAAGTTCAAATCCAAAGGGGGTAGAGTATGTATACCACACCTTTTTGTTTTTGTTTTTTCCATTATTACGTTTCGTACTAGATTAACAATCCCCAGCTCAAAGCTTAAAAAACAAATGATTTAGATAACTCATAGTGGGTTATATTTATTAGTCCCTGCCGAAAGGCCTGGGAGTTAGTCGTTGACTAACTCATTAGTTGTGTAGTTGACTTTCAATTTTTTTGGATTGGCAATGTTTAACGTAGGAAAGTCTGGAAAATAATTTTTATTGAAATTAAAATAAATCTAAAACCATTTTTATCTTCAATCTTATTGGACTTCAACTTTGAAGTCTTATTGCCGGGCCTGCATTAATATTCACAACTACTTCCATTAATGTTAGTGGGTTGTAACTGTCAGCAACGACAGCACCGACTGTAGTATTAATGTTAGTCCCGTCTAACTGTCAGCACCGACTGTAGCTTTCCTGGGGGATGCACCTACCACACAGATCACAGAGATGTCAGGAGGAGGGGATTTGACATCCATTTATTCATCCATGGCGATTGGTATGGGTTTTTGGTGGTATTGTAACTTCTCTGCGGAAAATTGCAGTTTATTTCAGTGGCCGAAGTTTGCAAAATTCTATCTTGCTATTCATGAAAATTGCGGGTTAAAAGGTGGCAACAAGTCTCTGCGGAAAATTGCAGTTTATTTCAGTGGCCGAAGTTTGCAAAATTCTATCTTGCTATTCATGAAAATTGCGGGTTAAAAGGCGGCAACAAGCGGAAATATATTTGGAATTTAACAGTTTGTCATGGCAGAGATGTTATTAATTATTACACCGAGCAGATATGGGTGTTGTGGCATGGTTCTGACCAGTAGAACAGAGCAGTGTTAGAGATAATTTTTAGACATGTCTCAGACCGTTTCTGTCTTTATTTGTTCGATCGATAAGGGCGGGCGAAGCTATATGTGGTTGGTTGTCCCCTTGCCGGAGGAACCGGAGGAGAAACTGAGATTGTGGGCTCTGAACCAAGCGCAACTCATCAGGGAGAGGGACCATGCCCAGCAGCATCACGCCACAAATAGTCGAGTAAGAAGTATTTTAACAACTATTTTAGACTATCGGGGCATTCTTATGGGCTAGACATCATGTTTGTTCACTTACTTTGCAGCTTTCTCATCTGGGTGTGCTCATTAGTATTTTTGCATTTGTTTCATAGGAGGATGCTTACTTTCTGCTCTGAGAGATGGTGCTTTTGTGAATCTAGCTCAATGCCAAGATGCTCTTTTCAGGTCGAGGAATTCACTTTTGGGACAACCATCTTTCCTGCATCTACCCATCCTTTTCTGCATCTACCTGGCCCTAATCCGATCCGTAGAGAAGCTACACCACTCCGAGAGACCCATAATGGATGGGGGGGCTTGTCGTTCCTCGTTCGGAAGTTGGAATTTAGAATGCGTTCTATAGATACCAATAGTGGTATTTTGCCTGAAAGCTGCCACCACAAGCTTAATGACAGGTAAACTTTATTCATCCGCTCCATACCACATAGCTCCTTTGTGCGCGTTATAATTATATAGAATAGGGCCTAAGTTATTGGCGTTGCGAAGAGGAACGTAGCTTCTGGCTCCTCATTGGTCTATCCAAAACTCCCAGATTTTACCCCCTCTTGTAGCAATAGCAAACTCGCCAAAGAAGCCTTCTCCAGTCTCCATTCTTTTAAAAAGAGAAATGAAGTGATTGCATTTATAGTTCTCCTTTGTAAAAAATGATAGTTCTTCTTATATCATTCCAACCTACTTACTTGTAATAGCGATTGGATAAAATACATTGTTCCGAGATTGTGAGACTATTAATCTGTCTCATGACAGCCCGAGTTATGAATATTTGGCAAGCCATGGTTTAGTTGTTCGCTTATGTAAAGTGATAAGGGATTGAGTCTAGGGATATTGCCTTTGCATGAGTATCATGACTTCCATGGAGACTTTTCCAGACGAATAGAAGAGAAAAACTTAATGTCATGACGAATCGGTGGAATGAAAAATCATGATCTATGTTGCTTGCACGAATATCAAGTCATGAAACTTGTTGCATAATAAACAAAGACAAACAATAAGAACTTTTCCTTTAGAAGCATTCATTGTCGAAGTGTACAACACTGAGGAAGATACTTGCTACATGATTTTTTCTTGGTGATGTATTTCAAGTTCCTTGTAGCTGTAGAAGAGCTGGGTCTTTACGGTTCAACACCTAAATTTGGACTACCTTTGAATGATGTTGAATGGAGAACTTATATAAATAGGAGATCTGGAATATTTCGTAGATAGGGTATGTATCCAACAATGGATCTAATTATTAGTTTATGAATTGAATTGGAAGAATTCTTCCAAATCTATTTGCATTTTGCTTTATTTTCCTGTTTTTGAAAATAATTTATTCTACGGGTGAAAATTTATGGCAAAAAAATTATTTTTTTACCTGACAATTGCAAATGAGAGAAAGGAGAAGTTTGATTTTCACTCAAAACTGTGACAATCCCTTATCATCTCCTATCCAAATCCAATAAACGAACAGGACCCTAGACCTCCAATTCCTTCTTGGAATCCTTTTCCTAGCAGTAATGTTGTGATTCCTATTATCTTTATTGTCGATATATTACAATCAATAAATAAAACAAGAGCCAGAACAGAGGAATAAAAAACTCAACATATATATTTTGGTATTGTTCTGTATTTTCTAAGTAAAAAGCATAGCTTATGCTTTGAAAGTTGAAACAAAATATCAAGCAGAACGAGATCTTTAATTTGATTAACTTTACTTGGCGAGATTCTGTAGTTTCAACTTTCACGAACAAGAATCCAAGGAACCCAAATCCAATGCACGAACAGGACCCCAAACCTCCAATTCTTTCCTGAAATCCTCTTTGTCACGGTGATGATGGATTCTTGTTATTTTTATTGTCCATAAATAAAAGAGAGCTAGAACAGAAGAGAAAAAACTCAACACAAATATTTTGGTATAGTTCAATATTTTCCTAGTAAAAAAACATATAAAAAGTTCAAGCAGAACGAGATCTTTAATTGGATTAACTCACCTTTACATGGCGAGACTCCATATTTTACCCTTGGCTCATCCGAGTTTTGTAAGTTTTCCAATTGGAACTTGCGGTAGAATCATCGGGTTTCAAATCTAAATGAAAAAATCCAACTTATAATGACAATTTCCTTTAAAACACAGAACCAAAGGCTATGTGAATTTATACTAAGGTATAACTCAAATTGCTACAAGTAAACAATCACACCTTCATCGTAGTTCTACAGTTGCTCTGAGCGGATCTGCTTCTATCTGTGATATGAGGTGACCAGAGTATAGATTGGGAAGGACGAAGCATGGTAATTTACATACACTTTACAGCCTATTATACAACCCAATGATGACTGAATCATTGCAGAATTTTGATATGTCTGCAAGCTCATTCCAAGATGAGAATTAATACATGTGCCCCCTATTAGTACTGTACATAATCGAAAACAAAAAAGCAACCAGTTGGAGGTTATGGCAAGGTCAGGGTGGAGAGACCACGTGCCACATGATCCTAAGAGGCACAGTGTTCAAACGAGACACGTACATTGTTCAAATGGGACACGTGCACTGTTGTATGAACCAAGACCGCTCCATCATGATAACTAGAGGCGCCACCTTGAAAAGGGTACATTTAAATATACATTCTCACGGACGAGGAGGCAACATA
>SNQJ01S0087256.1:0-10307 GCA_010110895.2 Picea sitchensis
CTTCTCTTTGTATTCCCTCCCCTGCAGATAAGCTTACCATACCCACCAGTACCACCGATTGCCATATTCTTTAGAAACATCCCAACAGGAATTTTTTGGGTTATCCTTACATCACCTTTATGGTATTTGCATTTGTGCTCTCTACTTCAAATATCTTGTTCATAAGGTCGCTGTCAAAAAGATCAAAAAGCAAAAGGTCACCTTCTTCATTCCTTTATTCATTTTGATTCCATGTATATAATGTGGAATTTTATATATTGGTTCTGATAAATTCGGGGAAGCATTGTGCGAATGCTATCCTATTGGTTATTTTTAGTTTTTGTCATTATATCAAAAAACGTGCTGCCTCTTATTTCAAGAGAGGGCGAAAAGACCGTTTTATTCTAATTCCTTTCAAATTTTTGGATGTTTGTTAATTTACACAATGCATACTATCGGGATTTTATTGGGGTTCTTAAATGAAGTTTTAAGGCTTCCTGACTGATATATTGATTTGAAAGTACTTATATATACAATCCACTATTCAGTAACAAAACACCCAAATTATGGGGCGTGATTCTAACAAGGATTTTCAGTGTTCTACTATTCGCGTTAAACATCTTTCAAATTCTGAAAGGTAGTAACTGATATAACGGAAATGGAAGGGGATCAAGTCCTAGTTGACAGTTGGGAGGTACAAGAACATCATACACCAAGCCAGTACACTGTTTCAGGTTTATTGTTAGTCTAGTAATTGTTGTGGTGGAGGAGTAGCTGCTATAGAAGCACTAGTTAAACTACTTTATTGGTTATTTAGTATAGTGTAGATACTTCTTGGGGACGTCGGCATTTAAACTCAGCATTCAGTTAATCTTGGGACAGCAACCCCTTGAGGGTTCCCTGCTGTTGTGAATACTGTTTGATACTATCTACTACTGGTACTTACTAACTGAATTGGATACAATTTTCTGCTGCTAATATTGGATACTGTACTGTTGGTTTATGGTCACTGTTTACCTCTGAAATTAGTGCATTATATGGTATCTTTCCTGTTGATGTTACTGTGCAATAATTGGGAATCAGTACTGGCATTATTTATAAACTAGTGTATGCTATTTCTCTCTGTTTATGGTAAACCCTTGTGTGGGAAATGGCACAATTCACTGGTTTACCATCTGGCTTAAACCCCTAGAAACCCTAGGGTTATTACAAGGGTATACAAAACTTGCAGATATTTGGTGACTCTCTACTAGTTATTCACTGGGTGAATGGTATCAAAGAGTTATAAACCCTGCTGTTGGAACCTATTTATACACCATTTATGGAGATGGTGGGGAAGTTCATAGATGTTACGTACACACATGTATATAGAGAACTAAACTGCCAAGCGGATTCACTGTCCAAATAGGGGTTGGAGATGATTGTTGGTACCATCAACATTACAAAAGTGAAAGATGGATCAAGGCTCCCACCTGTAACAAGATCTTTCTTTGATTGATTTCATGTGCTATGTTGATCAGGTTTTTTGACTGGTTGTAAGTCCATAAGTACATTGGTGTTGTCTTTATTCTGAACATCTCATAGAATCCTAGAAGTAGGACATAGTTCCTTTTTAGTTGAAGTCTTTAGGACTGATAAGGCAAACAACTTGATGCATTTTAAGGACTGTTATTTATTGGACTTTATGTGTGGGACCAGGTAGTGATAGGAACATACGATTTCTTCTTTGGAAAAAAAATATACATTGTATATATGCATATCCATATTCAGGGTAAGTTTCCTATACTTGGTAGTTGGTCAAATTTGGGACTGGGGATTTGATAGCAAAGTTGCACATGAAAAACTCTGAATTCGTATTAGTTTCATATACCTTTATTATATATCATATGATGACCAAATGTTGCACATAAGTAAACATGATACAAACCATATGTCGTTGACCATAGGATGGCATAAGATTCAGTTGATGTCATTGGGAAACCAGTATACCATCTGATGCTAAGGGGTCAATGACATTCTCATTAATGATGATAATGACATGAAATGCCCTGGCAGTTGAAAATATTCCCATTGGAGGGCATGCTATGGTATGTGTTGAATCTGTGCTATCCTCACCTTTTTTTTTTTAACTTTTTCCATGCCATAGCACAAAAGGAATCTCCTCTTTTTTGGCACAGATCCATGTCTCTTACCAACGTTTCTAGATTAAAAAATTTAAAGGTTGACTTCTGGATGTGTTAAATTTTATATCGTGCGTGAGATCCATTCTCACGGAGGATGGCTGGACCTAAACGAGATCAATTTGATTGCACTCCACAGAAGTGTGGTCTGGGACCAAAACAGTCAATGTCATGGAAAAAGACCCTTCTTAGAGATTTGATTATATGGTAGGGTTCTTGATGCTGCGGGACGAAATTATAAGACCTAGTTTTGATCTGGGGCCCACGAATTTGGATCGAGGTGCCAATAGGGCATTGGGTTTTCTTCTGCAGGACCAGTTGATGATAAAGAACCCTAGACATGTCTAGAATTACAGAATCGGATCCGGTATCCATGCTTGGGGCATTGGGTTCCTGGTCTAAGACCAAACTATTATAAGTCCCTAGATGTGTTCCTACTGGGGCCCCTGGATGTGTTCCGGAGAATCCTTTCTTAAACGCTTAGGTTGATCCTTGGTCCTCTGACCTTGGTGGATAAACCCCAGAAAAAGTCTGGGCTATGATTACAATCAAGTGCCAGTGGTATGACCTTCGCCAGGGGACATAATACAAAAGGATTAAGTCCCTTATGATTGATGATAAAGTAATAGGTTCACCATATGATTTATGGAAGGAATGCGATGAAAATACTGTCTTGAAAAATCCCTCCTTACCCTTGTTTAATTGTTTTGGGTGTTTGTTGATTTTTTTAGGGGTTATGTTTTTAAAGTTAAACATTAAATAATTGTCACGTGTTTAAATTTCTAATTTAAAACATGTGCCTCTTTAATGTAACTTAACTAGCCTAACCTTTCTAACCTTACCTAAGCTTGTTAAAGAACCCCTACTATTTATCAATCATTCATTCTACACAGCATTAAGCGTGGAGGTTAAGTTATCTGACCTCGGTATTTTTCTTTGTTGATATTTGAAGCGTGGAGTCTCTCAAGTCATGGCATCGTTACGTTTTGTTGTTTGCTATTGAAGATTTTCAACCTCTCTCTGCTTTGGATGCATTCTCTTCCACACTTTTATATGCGACTAGGTGTTGCATCCTCTCTGTTGTGGGGATCTTTGCTGGAGGAATTATTCACTAAGTTTGCATTTATGACAGCAGTGTGGTAAAATTGAATATAAAGATACTTTGTCGGTTGTAGTTTTACATTAGGTTCTTTAATGGGGTTCGCCCTGGGTTTCATTTGTGAGGGTTCACCATATGATAAGGTACCAGTATGTGTAGCTCCTTTACCACAATGTGAAGTTTGCTTAGGTGGCTGTAGTTGTTTATCACGATTGGGTGATCTGACTTTTTGGTACCATTTCTTTGTCTGGGTGGCCCTCTAGCTTCTAGGAGTAATTTGTACATCATGTATCTTTCCAACATCACTGTTAAATTAAGGTTTTACTCACAGTCCTGTGTTTGCAGTTTTTGAGGGTTTATTGGTTAAGGTTTTTTGCTGGGAGGGTTTGGGCTTTCTTTGTGTTGTTCCCTATGGCCTTTAGGCTTGGTATGTACATATAAGTTCTTCATATTTGGCATAGAGATCTCGGTTGATCTGGTAAGACCTTTGTCAGGCATAACAATAGGATCTACTCGACGTGATTTCTTGTGACTTCATTTGAGGTAGGTTGTTGTACGGTGTATTTCCTGCTCGAATTTGAATTTTCTTGAACGAGATCTAATCTAGTTTGAATAGTGTGGAGCGAGATCAATCTGGATTTGAATGAATTGGGCCGGATATAATCTGGTTGCAGATGGTGGCAGATCTAAAGATGTATATATTTAGCTAGAATGTTTAAGACAAAATTGTTGAATCTAGAAACATAATGTTTAGTCTTATATAGATCAGGTGTTTAGATGTTTGTTAGATCAGTTTTGCCATGCCATGATGAGCTCCCTCTGAGATTCTTCTTGATGCACACTTTATGTGGATATCTATGATTGGATTGGAATCTAATTTGTCTTGATTATTGGAAAAAATTAAAAAGAGACTAATGCCGCAAATTCATAAATTTTAACATTGTATATATACATATCCATATTCAGGGTAAGTTTCCTATTCTTGGTAGTTGGTCAAATTTGGGACTAGGGATTTGATAGCAAAGTTGCACATGAAAAACTATGAATTCATATTAGCTTCATATACCTTTATGATATATATATATAGTAGCCAAATCAGCCTTTATAAATTAAACCTTAATTACAAGCCATATGTCATTGAAAGCCATAGGATGGCATAAGATTGATTGATATCATTGGGAAACCGGTGTATATCGATGCTAAGGGTCGATTGTTATGCTCGTGTAGTGATAATGACGCCAGAAATGCGGTTAAGAAATATTCCCATTGGAGACATGCTGTAGTATGTGTTGAATATGCTATCCCTCACCTCTTTTTAACTTTTCCGTACCATAAAAAAGGAATCTCCTCTTTTTTGGCACATATCCATGTCTCTTACCAACGTTTCTAGATTAAAAAATTTAAAGGTTGACTTTTGGATGTCCTTTGCTCATTGGGTGTTGACATTTCCATAGAATATGATCCAACGTATCTTTTTCAGTTACACACATTGGAGTTTGGACACTTCTTAGGTCCTTGCCTCGACAATTTTTTCATTGTTTCTGCCATTACAAAGGCCCTATGAATTACTCTCCTGACCAAATTCTTTTTAGGTAGAGGCTATGGCTTCACCAGACCCATTTCCAGTTTACTTGTACTCTTGGCTTTCTTAAATTTGTCCACACATATCCTGGTAAGGTTGTGATTTTTTATGTCTATCTTTCCAATGTAATCCTCTAGACATACATGCTTGAAAGTTGAGATCCTTCTTTGGGAAAAGTGTTGCCCCGGGGTGTTTCTAGAATCTCTACTTATTGATTAAATAGATAGTCAGGCTTAAGGTCATCTACCAGTCCATAGAGCTCCCTTGCATTCAACCAATTTGGGTAGTCGTAGTTGTACAAGAGTAATTCCGAAAAACCATTCGTTTGAGGATAGGTTTTAAATTCTCCAATCTTCGGGTTGCCTCCAATCTTCCTAGGTTAGGACCTCACCATTTGTCTTCCAGAAATCAGTGCCACTTCCTGCCTATCTGGGTTCCAAAAGAACTGTAGCACAACTTCATTATGGGCCTTTCTCAAAAGCTTTCATAAATTTTAAAATTTATCATGTTTACCTTTGGTATTGTTTTGATAAGGCTTCTAGACTATTTGAATCTTGTAACTAGTTTGACTCTTGACAGTAAAATCTTCTTCCAAATCTGATCTGATAGGCTAATGGGATCTCAGTCTTTTGTGCCTATTACAAATGGGTCTATTCTGGGTCTTTAACTCCTAAACTAGCTTTCTCCTTAGATGCACAAACTATTGTTTGGATGAAGACCATTGTTAATATGTAAAAAAAATATATTGTTTCTCGTCGCATGGTTCTTACTGGAGTGAGGTTGGTACTTGTGGTAGGAAAAAATTGTCCATTTTAATCAATCATATGTTGTGTTGTCTAAAATATTCTTTCCTGGGACAAAGGCTTTTGATTCTTTGTGATCATTCTCTTCATAAATTCTGTTAGTCTATTAGCCAAGACTATTGTGTGATCTTATTGCATACATTACAAAGAGATACTATTAAACGATACTCTTAATGGTCTTATAGCTAACATTATGAGGACATATGGGTATCCGGTTAGATAGTGTCCATGTTCGACTCCGGTGGAACTAGGGTCACAAGGTAGTGTTAATGCAGATGCACTTTCTGTGTTTTTGTATTTTTATAGTATTTTGTACTTCCAGTGCTTTGAACTACTCCTATCGTCTTTCGGAAGAGTTGATTTTCCATTACCATTGGTGAAATTAAATGCTGTTATTATATTGTCCTGCACTAGCCAATCTTTTGATTGTCTACATTGGAAATACATATAGTTTTAAACCTTTTATTGATTTGTCATACCGTCAAAGTGGTTTGATGTTTCAACTCAAGCTCAAGTTCAAGTTCGGTTGACAAGTTCGAGAATCCATGAAGTGATCTACCATCCCACCTTCAAACCTGTAATTATTGAAATTTGGTTATTAGTTGGAGCAACTTTAGGTGTCTCAAATTTGTTTTTTTTCTCACCAACAATGGGATGTCATTCTGCTGATTGATTGTTGACTATTGATTAATTGTTGAAATCAATCCCTGATTCCCTAGGCTAGAAATGTCAATGGAAATGCTACTGTTGTTAGTACTATTAGTCTTCCATGTTGATCTGTGCTCAACTGGAGTTTGATCTGGATCTAAGTAACAACTATTCTTGACAGTTCTCAACCTTCAGGCTCTTGTGAGAATCTATAGTATTTCCCATGTGTTTCTGCTACATTATAGTTGACACGTTTTGTATTTGTGCTATTTATCTAAACAACTCGTTTATTTATTTGATTCAATGGATTGATTTCTATGATCTATCATGTATGAAGAATCTCAGCTATATCACAAGAACCATTAGAAGTATCCTGTTAATTCAGTGTTCTATTTCTCTAATATCTTACCAATACCTTATCAAGCTTGACCTGGTCAACCAGGTGTTTGGGTACAAAGAGCACTTCAAGGTTTAAAAATAGTGACTGCTAACAATAAACATAAAGCATCAGTGTTGATTCACACAAATATTTGTTTTCGGGGGATAAGAGCATCAATGGAAATTCTAATAGAATGGACATACCTTCAAATCTCTTATTAGAAACAACTTTCAATGAAACCGTATCTTCATCTTTGAGCCAATTAACGTGTTGTCATGATAGTCGGTCATGTTCATCTTTTAGAACCTATAGTGTTGTCAATTCTCAAGTCCAGAAAGTTCTATCCTTAGTAAGAACATCTCCATTTGCTTTCTATTCTTACATAATTTCCTTAGTAGCACTAACACCCCCAATTCTGCCACTCTGTTAACTTCCTTCAAACAATTGATGAACTTTCAATGAAATCTACTACATTTTATGGGAGAAATGTAGTCGAGTGCGAAGTCTACATTCTTCTTGAAGATTTCAGGTTGGCATTATTATGTATTCAAAGATGTAGATTGCAGACGAGCCCTTAAAATAGCAACAAAACACGAACTTGAAGCATTCAAAATTTGTTGAGGTGAACTGCCCTCCACCACCTTAAATTGAAGCTTGAACAAGGTCAATTCGTATTGTAGACTTCTGTCATGATCTTCCACCCAAAGCGATTGTTGATCGTAATGTAATACACTTTACTTGGACCGAGTTCAAGGTTAAAGACGGAGAAGAAACCCCCTATGGAAGTAGGCTTAGGAATTGAAAGTAAAAGGCCATCGATATAGGCGTGGCAGTAGGAGTTTATCACGCAATTCATGGCAATGGCTTCATATCGCTATATATTTTATGGCTTGAAATTTTGTGGATTCCACTCAAGAATGTAGGCATGGATTTTAACCCTTTTATAACAGGTTAGAGATTTTGTCATGGCGTACTAAGAAAGTCACGTGCTACAAAAGTAAAATGTGTTGCAAGAATGCATGGCTTCTAGCAGTGTGCCTGTCTTTGAATTAAAATTTAAGTCTGGAGTTTTGGGTTCTAACAATTCATAAGAAATGGATGTTATTGCTAAGATGAGATGTTGAATGAGCTCACTTTCTTTGGTGTTACAACCACAAGTGGAGCTTCTGGAGAATTTGTAATAGAAAATTTTCCATGCATAAATTTGTTTTCAACAATGGATTCATGTTTTTTGAACAATGTTGTAGCAATAACATCTTTTTAGGACCTCCTGACCCTTGTACACATGGTCACCGTTTTTGACTTGCTGGAAATTCCAGATGACAAAAAATTTACCAACAACGACAATGAGATAACACTCCTACTTTCCAGTGTCGGTAACCTGCAGAGATGAAGAAAGGATGGAACATTCATACGAGTTAACAAAACAAGGTTAATAGTGTAAAGATTCAATTTATACACATTGCGATTTGAAGTCATTTATTTATTAATAGTTGATCTGCTATAGAAGCGGAACTTTCAAATGCATTGTTGTTGATCATAGAAATACATTTGAAATTTCAAAGTTTGCTAAGGATATGGAAAAAAAATTCTCAATATTTGTTAAGTCATATTTGAAGTTTCTTTTTGGGAGAATCGAGAACCATTTGAGCTCACTTTCTTTGGTGTTGCAACCACAAGTGGAGCTTCTGGAGAATTTGTAATAGCAAATTTGCCATGCATAAATTTGTTGTCAACAATGGATTCATGTTTTTGAACAATGTTGTAGCAATAACATCTTTTTAGGCCCTCCTGACCCTTGTACACATGGTCACTGTTTTTTACTTGCTGGAAATTCCAGATGACAGAAAATTTACCAATGACGACAATGAGATAATGCTCCTACTTTCCAGTCTCGGTAACTTGCAGAGATGAAGAAAAAAGGATGTCAGACATTCATACAGAGTTAACAAAACAAAGGTTAATAGTCGTGTAAGATTCAATTGCTACACATTGTGATTTGAAGTCATTTGTTGTGTAGTTGATCCCTTTATAGAGAACTGGAACTTTCAAATGCATTGTTATTTGATCATAGAAGCCACATTTAAGAAATTTCAAAGTTTGCTAGGGATATGGAAAAAAAATTCTCAATATTTGTTAATTCATATTTGAAGTTTCTTTTTGGGAGAATCGAGAACCATTTGAAAAATAATGGAGCAGTTTAGAAAATTCAGGATAGCCAGGAGTCATGTGTGGCAAAAAAACTGACAAGATTTGTCATATAGAAAATATTTTTTTGGTCTGGAAAGTAAAGATGACATTTTATAGGCCAACATAGCTAAAGTAGTAAAAAATCAACAAGTTAATTCGACAAGGAAACAAAGGGTGAATTCATTGTCATGATAGTTGAAGATCCCAAACTTTGGTTCCAGGTGCACATACTATTTTATTTAGAAAAGGCTAATTGTATTTTGACTACATTTCATACCATTTTTATACCATAAATTTTCCCTGTACAGAAATGACAACAAGGACATTTCAATTTATTTAAGATATTGTACATAGAAAAGTGTTAATGGCAGAAAATTTGGACATTTCAATTTATTTAAGATATTGTACATAGAAAAGTGTTCAAATCAAAGAAGCTCCCCAAAAGATATTCTAAGTAATTTTCATATCTATTTTTTTCATTGTATCAACTTCAGAACAAATTTATAGGTTTTCATTAACCAAAAGAATGTGCTTAAATGTAACCAAGCTAGTACAAACCAATGGTTGATAATTTCCATAGAAATTGTTCAATGTTTACAGTTTACAAATAGTTAGGATGCAATTTATGATAACAACCATTAATTTTCCTTTTTCATGATACAAAAATCAATAATTTTAAATTTTATATTTTGAGATAACAAAAGTTGCACTTGGAAAATATAATAAGATATGCAAAAGAAATCCTTCTCTACAAACCAAATAAATAATAGACATGTGCAAGGGAAAGTCATATAACATAAATTCAAATACCAAAAAACAGATCAGTAGTGCTTACTAAGAAAACTGGCCACCATGGAACTTATTCTTTCTAGCAAGATATGCATCCACAGGATTAAGCTTAAGCGGTCTCAGAACTAGGATATTGTGCCCCATCCACCCAGAAAATCTTGTCTCTGTCTTTCCATCTTTGTCTGTGAGGAGACAGTAGTGATAAGAATAGGATAAGTATTTGTAGTCCCAATAATCCACTTCCCATCACAAGCAACATCGACATGTGCAAGGGAAAGTCATATAACATAAATTCAAATACCAAAAAACAGATCAGTAGTGCTTACTAAGAAAACTGGCCACCATGGAACTTATTCTTTCTAGCAAGATATGCATCCACAGGATTAAGCTTAAGCGGTCTCAGAGCTAGGATATTGTGCCCCATCCACCGAGAAAATCTTGTCTCTGTCTTTCCATCTTTGTCTGTGAAGAGACAGTAGTGATAAGAATAGGATAAGTATTCGTAGTCCCAATAATCCACTTCCCATCACAAGCAACATCAACATGTGTGATCAATAATGCAAGTCATGCAAACGATAGTTTTCCCATCCTCATAGATGTTTTCCCGTAAAGATGAATCTTCCCATCGCTGGATTCAACCACCAAACATCCATCCCCA
>SNQJ01S0087257.1:0-19204 GCA_010110895.2 Picea sitchensis
GACCCGTATCTCTTCAATTTTCACACGATGCGCAGACCAACATTATGAAAGCAGTATAAGAGAGACAACCAACTTAAGCACTCAATGGTGGCTCAAACAATCTGAACACTCAAGCACGAGAAGGGAAGAGAAGCAGGAGCATGGAAATTTCAAGGCACCAGTGACCAGTGCCTTCGACCTTCTCCTTATATACTTGAGGATCGACTTTTTTTTTTTTGACATCTCTCAAAGCAGAACCCTGATCTCAAATGTTGACATGCAAGGCCAGCTTGTCCTAGTATAAGTTAATCACAAAAGAACACTAAGAAATTCCCAAGGAAAGGCAGCTAGGGTTACTCACTTAATCCTTATCCTCACATGCATTTTTTTTTTAAAACAGATCGTTTCATTACTATGTGCATGGGAATATCAATGTTCAGTTGCGTGGAGAAGAATAATTTAGATTGAACCAGGGCGATTCATTTACCTAAAGTAACACAGGAACAGTCGTATTCTTACATCATTAAATTCGACAGGGATGCATGGTGCCGAATCACCCTTCCACGAATTTCGAGCCCTAGATCGATTCCAGTGAATGGGTGAGGGTCGAAGTTTAGCGGGGAAGCTGCTCGAGTGGAGAAAATAACATAAAACCATTGATTAGTTAATAGAGAGCAGATAGAAGAGGAAATTCGTTTTATTAGTTAGTAATTGATGGCATGCGGGATTACATTTGATTTGATACTTGCTTAAAGCATGGTGTAACACAGCGCCACTTGTAGCGGCTACAATTGTGCATCACCGAGCGCATACAGCTGAAGCATAGCTAGTACGTAGGCGCATGCAAATGAAGCATATTTACTGGTATGTCTGACGCATGCAAAGCGAAGCCACTGGCTACAAATTTGCATCGCAGTACCCAAATCAACAGCGTGGCGACGATTGAAGAGGAAGCGAATGGCTTGTTGAATAAAGCAGACGAGTTCCCCACAAGAAGGCAATGTATTAAAACAAGGCGCCACCAACAAATTCCCAGCATAACACAAGGGCAGCGTAATCCCATAAAAAGCGCCCAAGATTAATGCATTAAGCCAGGATACGATTAATTGGTAATCAATACGTAGCAATTTCGCGAACAAGCGCCCTACGGTACACAGCCAGATATGATGGTTTTCGACTATAGTAAGGTACAAATTCAACCCGGTTAGGAAATCGAACCAATGCCCATTCTAAGATAACCTCCGCGTACAATGATAATAATAAGAAAATTTTGGAATCTTTGAGTTAAGTTTTCCAGACCATTACGGATTACATCGATTAAAGCTGATTCACAAACCCAAAATATTTTGGGTTCAACATGCTCTTAAAACTTTCTAATAAATAAACCTCTGGCACTATTGAGATTATAAATGTCGCTAAGTCAAACCACTCTCTGAGTGAATTTAATTCGAAAATCCATTTCGCGATGTAGGAGGAAGGGAATTTTTTTGAAATTGTATGAGCATGGGTTGTGATTCAAGAGAGAATTAAAAACCAACATCATAGTCAATGGAAGAGAGAAGCCCGTGGCGAACCCCAAATTGGCGGGTCAGACCATTTCACGATGATACCATATGTATACGTTATATGCATGAATAGCGAAGTTCAATGGGAAAAAATTTCTTTTTAACAAATAAAGAAATAAGAAATTCACAGCATCACATAATTCATATCAATGCAAAATCACATGACATCATAACTAAAGAAACACATGATCAAAATACAAACAAACTCTACAATACCATTTCGTTCCGCAATGGTATTGCAAACTATAATGCCAACCAAACTCATCGCTATGGCTATTCACCAATAACAATGGTACATGAGATATAAAGCTGCTCTACTTCACCATTCAAATCATCCCAGATTTACTTACTTTCGCCGAAGGCGTCCCTCGCGTTGTGCCACTTCCCTCGCTCAGTGTTGCTTCTGCTTGCCGACCCAAGAAAACTCACCGGTGCCTCCCAGCCAATCGCTAGGGTACTTTGCTTCCCCCTTAATCCCCCGAGCAACAAAGGGACACACAAAGACAGAGATAGACTAACAAGCGTCTCATTTCGCCTCCAGGTGAGCTACCACTCCAAGCCTGGCAGAGATAAAACCAACTCCTCACAAACAATCCGTCAAACCACAACCTTAGCTTAGCGGTAGCGTTACATGCTTGGTTCCCCCCCTTTCTTCCTTCCTTTCCCTCCTTTTATAGAATTTTTGAGGCTGACACGATTCATAAATCATTAATTAATTAATTTTATTATTCAACCCTCTACTTGATCTCCATGCGTCAAAGTGTCACACATACTCTGGTTCTCCAAAGAATTAATTTCTTTTTAATTATTTAAAGAGACTCAATTCTCTCCTTCCCCAAAATGCGGCTCCTTAAATTACTCCTTAAATTCTCCTTAATCCTTATAAATTTCTCCCTTAGAGAATTACTCCTTAATCCGCTCCTTAGGTACTCATGAATTTACTCCTCAGTTTTGGTATCTTATTTTTTTATTATTGAATTCTCTCTTGTTATTTTTATTTTTGAACCCAAAAGATAAATGTGGTTTCTTTAATCTTTTCCATGTATTTTTTAATTTCCTAGCTTTTATACTCCACATTTTTAATAAATTGTATTTCTTCTTCATCATTTAAAAAGCCATGGGTGTCATAATTTAATTCCCTCATTTCTTTTACCTTTACTTTTAGAGGAAGACTTTAATTTACACTTAGGAGGGTTTTAGTTTCGCCCTAGGTTTATTTTTGTAGAATCCTTTTCTTAGGGCTTGTCAGATTTAACTTAGGGATGCTTTTAATTTAGGTGTTGAGATTTAAGCGAGTGAATTTAATTGGAATTCGGTTTAAGAATTTTATCAGTCGTTAAGATCTTAGGGTCATCTATGTTGTCTCATCATCCTCATCAATGCGGCGTGCCCCGCCCGGGGGCCTTTTCAATTAACTCCAAGGGTGCCACTCGCCCTCGTTTGCTTCGATTCGTGGCGGTGCCGCCGGGATGCACCCGCGTGCTCCAAAAGTGCCACTTTCGGCCGGTTGCATTTCTTTCCCGCGGCGTGCCGCTCTTCGGGATGCACCACATGCTCAAAGGGTGCCTTTCGGCCGACTTGGCCGGATTGGTAGAATCTATAACCCGCATAGAGTCAACGCGTCCCCGAGGTGAACTTGTGGGAGACTAAGGGCTTCTAAGGAATAAGGCCCGCCTTATTAAGCCCTTAGAATCCACGTGGCGACTTTCATGATCGCCCTCAACGACATGCGTGGATCCCCTGAACTAAAATTGTGTCGTTAACCTACGGTGATTTCGAATGGTGGCCGGCTGTCGCAGTGCGCCCTCACGGCATCGTGGAGTCCTCTCGAACTAGGTAATGGATAACTGCGATTCGAGGAGCCACAGTGAAGTGCTAATATGGGTTGTGGCGAGTGGCGACGCACCTCTCCCTAATCTCCTCTGGAACTTCGTGTGTGGACCCTTTTACTCCAGCATGTGAATTAAATTCGGCAAGCTATCGTCCGGTTTGCATCATCAACCATCATGTCGGATCATGTCAACAACATATCATGGAAATCAATAGCATATCATCAAAACCACACAATATCAACAATAAATGAAAACAACTCAAATAGCCCACTCCCACGGCTCAATCCGGGTCCAAGGGAGTTCCACAGATGAATCTGCATCCTCCAGGTCTGACACCCCGCACACTCAATGAAACTGATTTAATAGCATCTGTATATAGCAATGGTAAAACATCCTGTCATCATCCAATCATGGCGCATCATCATCAGGTTAAGTGGTTCATCATCATAAAAATCCAGGATCACTTGCGAGCCAAAATTGTCACTCAAGAAATAAGTTTTGTCCCGGTCGCGCTTGAGGCCGGGATGTTCTGCATGATTGGATTCTTGAATGTGATTACAAATTTTGACATTTTTTCTTTGTCCCTCCTACCATCTATGATTAGCCATAAATATTTAGGTCCGCATTCTTCCCGATATGCATTGTATCAAACAAATGAGATATTTTTTAGCTCCTCGTAGTAGGGAAGCCTCATGAATTGAGTGGGATGAAATTTCATTCCTAAATTGTGGAAGCAAATTATTAATACCTTCATGATGATTCTTGCGGCCTTCATGAAGCATAAAGAAATCACAAAATAATTATCAAATATGGTAAAATAAATTCAATGATTAAAATAAACATTCAAAACATTACATGATCTCGATACATTATATGAAATTAGTACCTTGATGATTTCTATTATGTTCCAACCTCTATAGGTGAGGGTGTCATTCTTAAGTGGTTTTAAACCAGTCTCTTCTTCCCATTGAAAGAATGAAGCATAAAAGAAATCACAAAAATAATTATCAAATATGGTAAAATAAATTCAATGATTAAAATAAACATTCAAAACATTACATGATCTACGATACATTATGAATTGAGTACCTTGACGATTTCTATTATATTCCAACCTCTATAGGTGAGGTGTCATTCTTCGTGGTTTTAAACCAGTCTCTTCTTTCCCATTGAAAAGATGTTTTTCAGTAGTACAATACCTATGGTTCTTAGGAAGAAGGTGTCTATACTCATCAAACACCATCTTTCCTAAACTTTTTGAATGGCGATACTTCATCTTAGGCCCACAAAATGGACATGCAAATTTACCCTTTGTTTGAAGACCTGCAACAAATGGATTAATGTCAATTATACGATGAGATTATTTAAAAAATAAACATGCACCATGATAACATTAAAATATTATATAGTATTAAAGAGTAATATTATAATGCTACATACCACAAAAATGTGTTAGTCTAGGGGCATCATGAATTGTCCATGAAAGTATTCCACGGAATTTAAATTTATTCTCCCTGATTGGTTTACATATGTCATACATTGTGATGCCATCCCATAACTTTAGTAGCTCGTCGATAAGAGGCTCGATATATACATTCATATATTTAACCTGGTACTTACCTAATTGTTTGAAATTACACATAATTACTAAAGGAATGATATCATGTAATATATATAATTAAATAAATAAATAAAAAGATATTATGCAAAAATTGAAACAAATGAAAATGTTAAATTCAAAAAATTAATGTAATCAAATACCTAGAACAATCATTGTCAACATTATGTGCTCCCTCTTTATTGACATCCAAGGAGGAATTTTATTGTTGATAACAAAAATAGGCCACACTGAGTAAATACACTTAAGCTCTCTGAATGGATTAACACCGTCAGCTTCCAATGAAAGCCTAACATTATGAGGTTCATCTTTGAAATCTGCCCATTTTCCCTCAATTTCCCTAAATGCAGAACCATCGGCAGGCATTCAAAGAACACCATCTCCACTTCTATTACGTGCATGGTAATCCATAAATTGTTCTATGATTTCACACCTGAACAATCACTGCAAATGTGTAATTATGGGAATATGACGAAGAACCTTTCGAGGCACCCTTTTTGTTACTTTATTGGTTCAATATCTACTGATAAGACATTGTGGACATTTGGTTTTTGAAGTGTTTTGTCCATAATATATAATATGGTCATTAGCACATGCATCTATAGTTTGATAATCCATTCCAATGTCTTTCATGATGGCATGCAAACCTCGATATGTGTGAGGTAAAATATTTGACGATGGTAACAAAAATTCACCTAACAATCTACAACATAACAAACAACTAGTTAATGTAATAATATTAATCTTAAAAATTGCATTCTTATTTTACACATTGATTAACACTAAAAACAAATATAAAAAAATCAACATTTATGCATAGTATGACATGAAACATATTACATACCTTAGTATCTGTGTCATACAAGTGTTTGACAAATTATTCATAACCTTTAAGTTCACTAGCAACAATGTAGCGGAGAGAAGATTTTCTCTTGATCCTTCATAAAGTCGTTTATTTGTTTTTTCTAATAGAGGTTCATCATAAATACCAGCATTTTTCCCATCCTCATCTGGCTGTGAAAACAAATCTTGGATCATTTGATTTGTCCCATCATCTTCTTCCATGGGATCATTAACTTGATTTGTCCCATCATCTT
Source organism: Picea sitchensis (assembly GCA_010110895.2). Taxonomy (NCBI): domain Eukaryota; kingdom Viridiplantae; phylum Streptophyta; class Pinopsida; order Pinales; family Pinaceae; genus Picea; species Picea sitchensis. The sequence continues at coordinate 6,092 of SNQJ01S0087257.1, forward strand.
CTTCCATGATATCCTCATTTGATTGGTCATGATGATGTTCCTCATCTTGTACAACATCATTTCTACTAATACTTGGTGGAATATTCTACAGAAAGTTAGAGGGAAACTCTAATTTTATAATCACAAACAATCATGCAAAATTAGTTTATACTATAACAAACATTTAAACAATATATATACATATATATATAATTGACAAAATAAAAAACGATAATGATTATATAGTTAATTACCATGGGACGATATTCATTCGATCCGTCATCAATGTGACCATATTTCCTACAATGGTTTGTAGTTGTTGCTATTAAAATTATTACGGGATGTCTGAGGCAATATTTTTTACAAGGCAAATAACATCTACCATCACCCTTTTCACCCACTTTACTTTTTTCCCCACCTCTAACAACATTCTGCGACATTTTTCCGCACAAAAATACCCTTTCGGAACCGTCGTTGTTGTAGCAAGATTGTCGCAACAACTTTAAATTGTCAAATATTTATAGTCCAATTTTAGGTCACTATCATCACAATTGCGACGATAGTGACCTAAAAATATTTCTTTTTCCACCTATTTATTTTAGGTCATTTTTAACAGTCAATTTTAAGGTTAGGTCAGTCATCGTTCTTGTGACGGACAAACTATAGTTGTCGCTCTTGCGATGAACATTGACCATAATAATTTAGTCAAACTATATGCGTCGCGATAGCGACAAATACGGGGTGGATTTAGAAAAAATGAACTTTTTCTCTTGCATGTTGCGACGAAAGATTACTTTCATCGCAAATTTTTCAATATGTAGTAGTGTGGATATTGAGGTTCCTTTGTCTGGTTTCGCTTGTCTACTCATGCACTAAGGAAATCTAGATCTGTCTTTCTATTCCTTAGTGTTGGTTGTGGAGCCTGATTATCTTCTTGATTCAGAGGTTTGTTTCAGCCATGCTTGGACCCTATTCCCTAATGGGGGGTGTGGGGGGATTTCCCTGCCACAAATGATGCTAGGGAGGTCCAAGGGTCAACTGTAAAATATTGTAATTTCGTAGTCAATATGGATCGTTCATTATAAGGTTGCAGATCTGACAGTAGAAGTTATTTTAGGGATTTTTTCCCTAGAAGACAACCCTCTTTTATGAGGGAATTGTATTGCGGTTGTGTGTGTGTCTAATTATTGTATTCAGAGAGAGGAGACTATGAGAGGAAGAAGAGGAAGTTACAGTGGTTGAGTTTTAGGTTGTATCCCTTCATTTTGTTGGATAATAAAAAGGAAGGACCTGGCAATTTCTCCGATGGTTGTATCCCACACTGGATGAACCACGTATATTTTTGTCTCTATTGTATTGTGTATCTTTTTTGTTTTATTTCCGCATTAGTTTTATTTTATTTCTCTGTGATATTGTTTTTATAACAACTGGTATCTGAGCGAAAGGTAACTTGCAGGAAAAGAGGGTTCATGTTTCGAGTGGGAGAAATGGTAGAAGATGGAAAGTTTAGGGTCGGGAAATTTAATGACAAAAACTATCAGTTATGGAAGATGCAGATGGAAGATTATTTATATCATAAGGATCTATTCATACCATTGGGTAGAATAGAAGATAATTCGACGACCATGAAGGACGAAGAATGGGAGGTTCTCGACAGAAAGGCACTGGGAACAATACAATTGAGCCTGGCAGCGTCGGTGGCTTTCAATATTTCAAAATAAAAGACAATGAAGGAACTGATGGATGCATTGGATAAACTATATGAAAAACCCTCAACGTCCAATAAGGTATTTCTAATGAAGCGATTATTTAATATGAAGATATCAGAAGGTGGGTCTGTTGCAAATCATTTAAATGAATTTAATACGGTTACTTATTAGCTAAGTTCTATAAAAGTGGACTTTGATGATGAGGTCAAGGCTCTTCTAATATTGTTCGCATTTCCAAAAACATGGAATGACTTGGTCATGGCTGTAAGTAACTCTGTCTCTAGTTCAAACACTCTAAAATTTGATGATGTTTTTGGTGTTATCCTTAGCGAGGAAATGCGATGGAAAATAACAGGTGAGACATCAGGTAATGGGTTAAACATGGAGAGAAGGGGAAGACAAAGGATAGAGGAGAGTGCTCAGGGAACCACGGGAATTCTAGGAAGGGAAGATCCAAATCCAGACTAGGAAAAATAGAGTGTTGGAATTGTGGAAAGAAAGGACATATGAAGAAAGACTATAGAGCTCCAAAGAAACAAAGAGATGGACAGTAGGAGAAAAATCAAGAAGCAAATTTAACAGGTGATGTGTTACAAGATGATTTGATTCTTTCTGTAGACAATATTTATGAGTCTTGGGTAGAATATTCAGGGGCTTCATTTCATTCCACACCCCATAGGAAAAAGTTTCTAGATTATGTTCAAGGTGATTTTGGATAGGTTCATTTGGGTSATGATGCACCATGCAAAATTGTTGGAATGGGAAAGGTACAAATWAAGAAAAAGAATGGAAACCAATGGTTGTTGAAAGAGGTAAGACATGTTCCATATCTAAGGAAAAATCCAATTTCAATAGGGAAGTTGGTAAGTAAATGTTGTATATCCATATTTACGAATAAGGCATGGAAGGTCATCAAAGGATCACTGGTGATAGACAAAGGAGAGAAGGTAGGTACATTATATTTATGTACTGGTAATATTGATTCTTCTATCTCTTTAGCTTCTATAGGATTAGATATAGCTCTTTGGAATCATAGGTTGAGACACATGAGTGAGAAGGGGATGCAGATACTTCAAAAAATGAATTTGTTTCCAGATATTAAACAAATTGATTTGGATTTATGTGAGCACTGTGTTTATGGAAAACATAAGATCAGAGTCAGATTTATCAAAGTTGGAAAAGAAAAGAAGAGTGAAAGGTTAGATCTTGTACATACAGATGTATGGGGACCAACTTAGGTATCTTAGTTGTCTGAATGATGTCGGAGGCTCCAACTCCAAAATTACTATGATCTTGGTTGGGTCAACCAACAATCCTTGTTTTCAGACTACATGTCCTAGTAGAATTCCAAATGGTGTGCAAAAAGATACATTTCTTCAATTTCAGTGAAATATGACACTATCTGCATCGATATAACATGAGACGAAGTAATTCTATATGATCATGCAATAGACTGAACATTGTCCAATCATCTAATAAACTTCCAATAATTTATGGATGAACTCCTTGAATGTTGCCACTACCACTCTAGAAAACACTGCAGTGGCATTCTTCAATCCAAATGGCATCACTGTGTACTAATTACTGCCCCATTCTATTGCAAATGTGGTTTTTTGTCTATCTTCCTACACAATTTTTATTTGATGGTATCCAAAGAATCCATCTGTAAACGAATATGTTTCTTGACCTCCTATGTTCTTCAGTACTTCATCTGTGAATGGTGTTGGGAATGTGTCATGAAAGCATGCATCATTTAGCTTCCTTAGATCCACGTAGATCCTAATTCCTCCAGTCCTCCTATCCTGCACCACCATTGGGATAATCCACTCAGACTCTTCTACTAGTTCAATAATTCCTATGTCTAGTATCATGTCTATTTCAGACTTAACCTTCTCCTTGTACCTCGAGTTCAATCTGTAGTGTCTCTGTCATATTGTCTTAGCTATAGGTTTCAGTGGAATATTCATATTGCCTAAATATCTTGCTAACCCTTTCATCTCGAAGAATGCGGTTGGAAACAAGTCTTGATATTCCCATAATAAGTCGGTGCCTTCTAAATTTTCTCATCATTTCAATAGTCCCCTATCTGCGCAAACTTAGGATTCTCCGCTATCCTAATGTTCACTTTATTTGTCTCTATAGGTTGTGTGTATGCAGAAGATACAAGCTATGGCCCTTCTACTACATGTGTTCTTTCTGTCTTTGGTACCTGCACATTCATGGGATTTTATTTCTTGTATTCCTCCTATATGACATTATAGAATTCCAATATTTTATGGACCATCATCTTGGCTTTGTGCGCACTACCTAATGGTACTTCTTCCATCGATTCTACCTTCGAGAAGATATTTGTTCAGATGGAATGTAGTGTTGCATGTATGGATGGGGATTCATGTTCAAATGTGAATGCGATTTCGAATCTATGGACCAATTCTTACCATTTTGTTGTCTCCTTGCACATCTCTAATTCTAAATACCAATTCCTTGAGATTGTATCCAACGTGTGTATGAATCGGTGCATCCACTATGTCTCTAATTTTGAGTTACATAAAGCTCTACATCTGTCTACGTGACTCATCGGGTCACCCTCTCCTATGTTTATTGCACTGTGTCCATTCCTTCAATCCCTTTCTGTGCACGGCCCACCATCTAGCTGGGGTTGATTTTAAGATTACATTCAGTGAAAAAAGCCTTTGTTGTTTAGGTACCCGTAACTCAAATGATTTTATAAACATATCAATCTCAGTTAGTCCATCATACCTGGGTGGGTCACATAGCTCTGTTCCAATCCAACACAAGGATCAGTTTATATGCGTGCATCGTCTAGTTAACATTTCATGCATCCTTTGCTGCCAATTCTCTAGACCATCTTCTAAATCTGATGCACATGAACTGATACTTCTCCAACTTAGCATGCCATCTGTTGTTGGGTTGACATAATCCTCCATCCGCGTAGTCAGATTATATAAGTTTTCCATGTAATTTCCTCTTACTTACTATGTGTATCTATTCCCTTATGATGGGTCCAAAGGTGCAGTAACCTTTAGATACCCAACCTCGAAGATCATCTCCCCTCTTTTCAAGTTAATAATTTCCTAGTTATCAAATTCCCATTCCAATCCCATTAAGTTTGGATATGGTTTACTATTGTCTACGATCTCAATAACTTAAAATTCTTCCATGCTACGCACCTCATTTATGTTCACATGTATTCCTTTTAGTTGCCCAATCAGGACTATATTATGCTAATTCGTGAGCCTTAACTGAAAATGGGACCATATTAGCTCAGGTTCTCCCACTATCTCCCATGTCTTCTTAGGTAGTACATTCACATCAGTTCCTAAGTCTAGAATAACATTATCCACATCATACTCCCCATTTTGTGCATTAAACATGAATCCCCCATTGATTCTCTTCCTACGCAATACTTGATTTACCATTCTCTGTGTGAGAGGGGTGTCCCTTCCTTTTGCACAATGATCAATCATGTTATATAATATAATGAGCGTAGTTCTATCCTTGATCAGTTCTACACAACTCTTTAAGAATTCAGTTAGTGTAATTACTTGCGCACTTAACTTTTCAAGTGCCATTAGGTCTTCTATATGAGGCAATGATGATGTTGACACTCCCCCATATGGTCCAAGTATTTAATTTCTTGTGCTCTATTACGTTTCTTTTTCCTGCTGAGGATTGAATGTTGGCATAGGCCCTGCTGGCTTTCTTACCCACTTCTCCATTTGGTTTCCTTGAGTTTCCATATCCACACCTCTCCAAGCTACTCCACATGTAACAACTGTGATTTTTCGTCCTTCACTGCATATTTCAACTGATATCATCTACACATTTTGATTCTAATGTTGATTCTAGTTTGGGTTGCCTCTGGCCTACCATTTTGTAACTAGTTGGGGACAGTACTCCATTAAGTGATCCAGTACTCTGCAATATGTGCATGTGGAACACGAGTTCTAGAAATCTCAGGCCAAGTGTCCTGGTTGATTACAATTATAACATATAATCAGTCGTCGTCCTCCTGTACCAAAATTCCCTCTACCTCGACCTCTGCCAAAATTTTCTATGTTCCCCTAATAAAAACCTCTTTGACCATTATACTGCACGTTATTCCCATCTGTGTCGGTATTCTCTTCTTGGATCCTGTACATATCCGATGTGCGCTCTGTTAGTAAGTAGAACACATGGCATTTTTTTTCATCATGCCCTACTGACTTGCAAAAATTGAAAAAGAAATTCTTTGGAGTACTCTGATATTTCTGGAGTAATGGACACTCAGTGGGATGATGGCCCCATTTTTTACAAATCTCACATTATCCTTCTCCGGGCAGTGGATTCGGCTCTCCAGCTACCAAATACTGCACGAATGTTGGGAATTTTCCCTTGTGATGATCTTCCATCCTACACTTTGTACACCATACTTTCTCGCGTTTATACCTTCCCTTGGTAACTTGACCAATTGGATTATTAATGAAGCCAAATACGTCTGAACCTGTGTCATTCCTCCTATGTCTCCTGTCGACGATGACTCTAGTTTCATTGCGATTTCCAGAGACTCAAGCTGTGACGTAACCTTCTGTTGAATCATGGGCCTCTGAATATGTGGTAGAAGTCCAACAATAAACCACTCTTGATGTTTTTGATCCAGAATTTGGAAATTCAGTCTCCCCATCAAATCCTTAAAGCATTGATCGCAATCCCATACTGACTATGTTTGTACCTGTTTAATCTCTTTTAGTTCAATGATATACCACGATTCTGACTTCAACTTTTTGAACTCCTTTAGTAGCGCTTACTTTATTTCTGCCAAGGTCCTTCTCTGTCATGTAGGCATAATGCTCTGTAATTTCATATACCATACTAACGCACAACCCCTAAATGTCGTTGCTAACTGCGTAATATTTACGACATCATCTTGTATGTTTTTAGTTGCCCAAACTATTTCGTAGACAAACAAATCTCGTTTTGGATCCTCTGATCCTACTCCCTTGAATTTAGGAAGTCTAAGTGTATTATATATTCCCGCCATGTTGGTTTTTGTATTCCCTCCTCTTGGTGATGTTGGTAAATTCTGATTTTGACTCTACGCACTACTCCCACTATTTTGATTGTTACTATTCAGTCCTCCTTGGATAATTACGATGGCTTTTGATAAGTATTCAAAGGTTATCTCTGATTTTGGTGACACACATAGGGTCATGGATTGAACGCAGGATCTTGTCGGAGTAGGAATTACTGGCTCTTCTATGAATGGATTAGACTTACACCCCTCTTCTCCTCCTCCTATGTAGGGTACTTCTACGATTCAGACTTGCGCATAAGGTTCTCGTACTTCTGGCTCATTGTGCGGCTCTTCTCTCCCATCCCCAGTATTTTTCCGTTTATACCTCCTTCCTCTACGCAACTCTCCAAACTCGTATTGTTCCTCTGGTGTACTTCCTTCTTGCATCCTCAGTCCCTTCCTTCCTTTTTCATTTCTTCCTTCCTTCTCTCAGATGTCCTTTCTGTCATTCTCCAACTCCCCTATGTGCACAAAGCCCCTTTAGCCATCAGAATTCATAATCATCACATGTTTTTCACATAACAACATATTTATCCACGTATTTAATTATTTTAATAACCTTCCGTGCAGACCTTTAAAAAAAATTATTTCTCCAACACTATATGATTGAATGCAATCTACTGCAAATTTTGTAACATAACCCCCTAATACACTATCTAACCAAAAATCAATTGCTCGAGTATTTGGGTTACTTAACGAATTCAGTTGTTTTACCAATTCAGGATTCCAATTCTTTGGTGTTGTAGCACTAAACCTTCCTATCTTCTCAACCAATCTTTCTAGCCACTCCGTCAGAATTTCTAGGAATTCGCCAAAGAAAATTTCATGCAGGTTCGTAAACACATACTTTTTCATCCATTTATTATCACTCATCTAAGGGTTCCTATTCTCTTTTAGCGCGAATTCCTATTCTTTTTGTTCCAACCAATCTATTATTTCCTTCTCATGCGACCTCCAAAATATTCCCTTAATCGCAATTTCCCAGTCCCAGAAACAGAACCATTTGTTGGTTGGTTTCTGGTCTGCGCACGGGTTGTAAGACCTAGGGTTTTGTTTAAATATGACCAAAAAAACCCCAAGGAACTGGCCCTTTCAGCATCACCTTCTTGCGTAGATCAATTCTCACCTGAGGTATCTATTGGGGTTGCAAGAACCAGGTTTTTGCAGCAGTAACGGAAGGGGAGGTTGATGCGTGAATCGTTGTTTCTTTATTCTATCTCATGTAAGCCTTGATTATTACCTATATTATCACATTCATACATGAACATTTCATCATAATAAATCCATAGACTAACTCCATTCTGCAAAGCATATCATCATTCATAAACGCACATAGACAAGTAAAGAACACAAGACACGATATCCTCTCTAAACTCCTTCTTTGTTCATCTTCTTTCTTACTAATTGTCCATTACATTCATGATCTTAACATCACATTGGTTCTCTTCTATGCCCCTTAATCTCCCAATCCTGTTACATATTTATACCCAAAATCTAGGGCTTAAATCCCTATTATCCAAAAATAACTTATTGCAATGCATGACATGGCCAACTTCAGTTAATTGGTCGTTTGCCTTCTTCTGCTTCTCGTTCTTTATACAAATTTTTTGTTGTTCTTTTATTTCTGGAAAGTCGCACTATCGTCCTTTGTGTTTCCTTCTCTCACTCACTTGCTTTATCCTTCTATCTGTGCGGTGTCTCCATCCTACACATTTTTCGTCCTTCTGCTCCCTTTTTACCTTATGCACACTTTCTTCCTTCTGCGTGCTTTCTTTCTTCTGCACAATTTCTTCCTTCTGCGTGCTTTATTCATAATTAGGTTTTTATCCAAAATTATATCCAAAACTTCCTATCCAACACCTTGACAAAGTGTGCATCATGATGGTGTTAGAAATATTAAGAGAAATCCAATGATCCATATTTTCAGCAACTCTTTCGGAGGGAAAATAACTTAAACAAGACAAACAATGTACATTTGAGGGCTTTGTAAATCCATTCCATTTCTCAATTTTCATGATTCTATTTTTCATTCATAGACAACCATAAGAATGTGATAATTTACTTTGCATACAGGGAAAATGAAGGGTATACATTCCATTTCATTTTCCCTAACAAGTATTACATAGAACCACATAGTTCCATCCATTAAACAAGTATGAAAAATCATATACTTTATAGAGCCTAAAAGAATACACACAGAAAGACTTATCTGTTACAAATTTTCATCCATCCAACTAATTGAGGGTGTGTGATTTTCCACCCAACCATAGGCTCAGATGCACTAGCTCTATCTACAATCTCGCCACCCATGTGCCAATCCATGATACCACCAGGGGAACTTCCAGTTTCTCAGGGCAATTGATAGTATAAAGGCCTCTCTCCTTCATATAAACCACTAGCATAAAACCTCTTTTCTCACCAACCCAGGGCCTCCAAGGAATTTTCAAATGCCTTCCCATCTAGCTTCAATGCACTAGGGAGTTTATTCACTACTTTTGTAGTCTTTCATCTCTCTCCCTTTCTCAGTGCCACTTCCTCACCCAATAAGCACAAGGTTTTCATCCCTCTATATGCAGGTTAGATTTTGGTTTTCTTCTTCTTGAGTTTCATAGTTCTCTTTCCTTGTCTCCCTGTCTGCTCTGCTCATGCCTTCTTCCTAAGCTCAAAGAACTCAGTATACTTGTTAATCCCTCAAAGCTCCAAATATGTTTGCTTTGTCTCCTCCATCTCTAATTCTTTGATCCTCCCTTGTCTAATCTTCTTTGCTCCTCTCCTACCCCCCATTTAATTTTTCTTCTTTGAAGGTTCTCGACCTGCTCCTACCTTTCTTCTATCAGAAGGAACTCATGGGTCAATCATGGGGGACTAAGATGAGTACCTTATTGTACCTTGAGCTAACAATTTTTTTGTTGTCCCAGCCAATCTTCCATTCTTTCATTCATTGTGGGTGGTTGGTTTTTCAAATATCAATTCCCCTCCATTAACTGATTTGTTTTGAAATCATGAAAAAGGGAAATGATTGATTACACACAAAAATATATAATTCAGCAAGGAGGCTTGGGTTCTTGAGCATGATGAACCCCCTCTGGGACCCCCTCATTATTCCCTCTTGTGGTATCATGGCTTGTACCTATGATCCACCCTTCAATCAGCTGGTTTGGATTTTCCTTTATTAAACAACAATACAATTACATTGTTCATATGCCATGGCATGGAAATAATATCTCCATGTTGAGATAAATAATCACTAAGCATAATTTATTACAAATTAATCAAGGGATTAAAAATGGGGTGTTATAGAAGTGCTCATCAATGTCGGTCCTTAATGAAAATGTTTTCCATGGGTTTTTTTCGATTGCCAATGAATATATCGAGACTTCAAGAAAAAGTGCATTTTGTCTCTCTTTTCCCTATATATTTTATTTTTTATTGTCTTTTTGAAAATGCATATATTTTTTATTTTTAGTAAACAAAGGAAAAATTATTCTTACAAAAACATGAAACAATAAATAAAAGATCAAAATATGTGAGGAGAGAAAATATAAAAAAAAAAGTGGTACCCAAAAATACTTTAAAAAAAATCAGTGTTTGTTGTGTGCTCAGCAAGTACCACACGATCTCTCAAGGTCGTACTAGCACTAGTTAGTAGTGAGCCATAAGTGTACATATATAAGACACCATCTGATAAATAAATATATGATATAACCTATGTGGCATGTCACGTCTCTTTGCATACCTTTGAAATACTTAGAAAACCCTTCTAATTCGTAAGACATCGTAAGCTCGGGACGAGGAGCGACAGTGGTTGTCGGATCAGTGTCCAGACAGGAGGAGCATGCATAAATATCGATCCGTCAATCTGAGAACATGATCGATGAACAACGTATAGTTCAGATCTAAATATGTGAGGAGTTTACACTCCTGAAAGTTTGAGATTTGAAATCTATGGAATGCGAATTTTCGTCAACTGTCAGATCTGGAGATCAGACAGGGACTGTTAGATCCAGTGGACATGCAAGGAGGATAAGCCCAGGAGTCAGTCAACACTCCAAAGCTGCAAAGGAATCCTGGCCATTCGATCCAGAGGACATGTGGTAGCAGATAAAGTAGATTCACAAAATTGTGAATTTGAAGAACTGCGTCAAGCAGTCCTCAGACATCACGAAGTCTGAAATCACGATTTGATCTCAGTCATTGGCTGGCTAGAGAGATATGACCATTAGATCGTGGCATACCATCTCAGCAAGGACAGGTGGAAGACTACGTCAGCAAGAAAATGTGGCACGATTAGACAATGACAAGTTTCAAGTTGATTCGGCATTTCAGGTACGTGGAAATCACTAATCTGAGTGACATGTGGTAGTTGCTCGACTCATGAAACGCCATCGAGTGACGCAAGAGTTACGTCACTTCAGGAGTTTTTCTTTGGGATTTTTACCATCAACACTCCGCCAAAGTCCCGAAGGCTGAAGTCCCGGGGCGAAGGATAGCCATCGGATCACCGAGAAATATCGATCGTTGATCCGATATGAAACATTTCAGAGTTTCGTGAGTTGAGAGATTCAAGGAAACTCATAGTAGGAAATCATAATTTAATCGTAGTCGTCAATCAAAGAGAGAGACCTCAACCGTTGATCTAATATGAAGCCATTTCGAAGTTTTACGTATCGGGAGTTTGGAGAGAACTCACTGCAGAATCTTCGAAATGGGAAATCGAGAAGTTGATCTAAGTCATTGATTACAAGGGAATCGAGGACCGTAGATCTGGTCTCGAGGAATTTGTCGATTCGGGGATTGGGAATTTGGAGAAGATAGGTGAGCGAATTCAAAAATTTCACAATGTCCCAAAGTGCGAAATCGCGAAGCGCCTGTTGATGTAGTCAGTGATCACCGTCGGTGGTCACATGAAGGAAGGAGCTTGGAAGTTGCTAGGCTCCATTTTGTGATCAGGAGTTGGAAGAGTCAAAGTGACTCATATTAAAACTCACGAAACGCGAAATTGTGAAGCACCTTTTGATTAGGAATGTGGTCACAGCCAGTGGTCACATCAGCAGAAGAGAAGGGAAGGAGCTAGCAGTGCTAGGATCCATTTCAGAGTTTTGTGAATCAGGAAAAACAAGGTGACTCACAGTTGATCACCCGAAATGCGAAATTGCGAAATGACTATTGGTTAGGCATACAATCACCGCCGATGGTCACGTGAAGTAAGAGGCTATAAGTCGAAGAATCCATAATTGACTGGTTTTAATTGCCAGAAAACAATGATGAAATCGGATAGAGAACTAGAGGAGCTATAGGGTGATCGCCAGAGGATTTGAAGAGCTTCGACGTAACTGCCAGTGGAATGAAGACTGATCAGAGAAAAAATTGACAGATGGAAAAGTGTCGAAGTCTGTAACTGCAACAGAGAGGATAAAGCTCAACTGTGACAAAGAAGACAAAGAGTCACACCGCCAGAGAAGGAAAAGAATCTCAAGATAAGCCAATGATGACAAACAGAATTAGTGTAACTACCAAAGAAGACGATGGGTTGCATGGACGATCTGAAAAATGACAGGGTATGATAAATATCCGTGGAATAGAGAGGAGAATTGAGCTTCAATATTGAATTATTCATGCGAGGAAAAGAAGGCTATGTGCAGTAGATGAAACACACAGAAGAGGCATAGCACATAAAATAGAAATTCATATATGAGAGAGAGACAGAGGAAGCCAAGGTGTGCGCAGAGAGACAGAGAAGAAGAACATAAATCTCAAAGAAGAATGCGAGCAGGAAGACACTGATGTAGATAGAGAATAACAACGCATCAGAACAGTGATGAGACTGGTAAGCTATAGATAAACATTGTATCACTGTAATAAGTTTCAGTAACGAATTTTTTCTAATCAGGGTGGAACGGAGGTGCTAGGGAGGATTGTTTTCCTCTGAGTTTCAAGTGGGTGCTTGAACATAGGGAGTTGTAGCTTCCATCTGGTTGCAGCCAAAAGAAACTAGGGTGGTAAGGTGGTGCAAGGCAGAATATTGGTTCTCTGATATATAGGTTGGTGCCTGTGTGACTGTAAGTTGGTGCTTCCATCCAATTGGTGCGGGAACACTCAGGGAGTTGGTGCTTCCTTCTAGTGGGTGCTAGAGAAACCAGATATTTGGTGCTCTTAGTAAGTAGAAGATTGAAAAACAGAGGTGGTATCCTCATTTTGAGTTGGTGCTCATAAGAATGATAATGTACAGAAAATAGTTATGATATCAAGAAGAAGAGGTTTTCTCCCTTTATGGGTTTCCTCAATAAATATCAGTCTCTGTATGTTTCATGTGTGTGATTGATGTTGAATATTTTAATGTTGCATTATTGT
>SNQJ01S0087257.1:19759-33787 GCA_010110895.2 Picea sitchensis
ATGGGTTTTTTTCGATTGCCAATGAATATATCGAGACTTCAAGAAAAAGTGCATTTTGTCTCTCTTTTCCCTATATATTTTATTTTTTATTGTCTTTTTGAAAATGCATATATTTTTTATTTTTAGTAAACAAAGGAAAAATTGTTCTTACAAAAACATGAAACAATAAATAAAAGATCAAAATATGTGAGGAGAGAAAATATAAAAAAAAAAAGTGGTACCCAAAAATACTTTTAAAAAAATCAGTGTTTGTTGTGTGCTCAGCAAGTACCACACGATCTCTCAAGGTCGTACTAGCACTAGTTCGTAGTGAGCCATAAGTGTACATATATAAGACACCATCTGATAAATAAATATATGATATAACCTATGTGGCATGTCACATCTCTTTGCATTATTTGGTGTTATAAGAAAAACTATCCACATGGGATGGATTATACCTATCTGATGGTCAAGCCAGTTACAAGCCTCCTACTAGCACTAGTAAATTTGGGTCATTTTCCTACGCCACTTTCGTCACAATCCTGACATACCGTTGTCAGGATCCCGACAAAAACCTGGCCCCCCAAACGTCGATTCTGGTACCTGTTAGCATATTTACAGTTGGGAGTGTGCTTGTCATTGATGGAAAGAACAACGATGGCAAACAAGCAAGCAAGGAAGAACAACAACAGTGATGGAAGAAGAAGGTTCGAAGGCCGAAACCTTTGAAATAATTAGAAAACCCTTCTAATTCGTAAGACATCATAAGCTCGGGACGAGGAGCGACAGTGGTTGTCGGACCAGTGTCCAGACAGGAGGAGCGTGCATAAATATCGAGATGTCAATCTGAGAACATGATCGATGAACAACGTATAGTTCAGATCTAAATATGTGAGGAGTTTACACTCCTGAAAGTTTGAGATTTGAAATCTCTAGAATGCGAATTTTCGTCAACCGTCAGATCTGGAGATCAGACAGGGACCGTTAGATCCAGTGGAGATGCAAGGAGGATAATCCCAGGATTCATTCAACACTCCAAATATGCGAAGGAATCATGGCTATTCGATCCAGAGGACATGTGGTAACAGATAAAGTAGATTCGCAAAATTGCGAATTTGAAGAACTGCGTCAAGCAGTCCTCAGACATCACGAAGTCTGAAATCACGATTTGATCTCAGTCGTTGGCAGGCTAGAGAGATATGACCATTAGATCATGGCATACCATGTCAGCAAGGACAAGTGGAAGACTACATCAGCAAGAAAATGTGGCACGATCAGACAATGACAAGTTTCAAGTTGATTCAGCATTTCAAGTACGTGGAAATCACTAATCTGAGTGACATGTGGCAGCTTCTCGACTCATGAAACGCCATCGAGTGACGCAAGAGTTACGTCACTCTGGGAGTTTTTCTTTGGTATTTTTACCATCAACACTCCGTCAAAGTCCCGAAGGCTGAAGTCCAGGGGCGGAGGATCGTCGTCGGATCACCAAGAAATCTCGATCGTTGATCCGATATGAAACATTTCAGAGTTTCGTGAGTTGAGAGATTCAAGGAAACTCATAGCAATAAATCATGATTTAATTGTAGTCATCAACCAAAGAGATAGACCTCAACCGTTGATCTAATATGAAGCCATTTCCAAGTTTCACGTATCGGGAGTTTGGAGAGAACTCGCTCCAGAATCTCCGAAATGGGAAATCGAGAAGTTGATCTGAGTCGTTGATTACAAGGGAATTGAGGACCATAGATATGGTCTCGAGGAATTCGTCGATTCGGGGATCAGGAATTTGGAGAAGATAGGTGAGCAAATTCAAGAAATTCGCAATGTCCCAAAGTGCAAAATCGCGAAGCACCTGTTGGCGTAGCCAGTGATCACCGCCGGTGGTCACATGAAGGAAGGAGCTTGCAAGTTTCTAGGCTCCATTTCGTGATCGGGAGTTGGAAGAGTCAAAGTGACTCATATTAAAACTCACGAAACGCGAAATTGTGAAGCACCTTTTGATTAGGAATGTGGTCACAGCCAGTGGTCACATCAGCAGAAGAGAAGGGAAGGAGCTAGCAGTGCTAGGATCCATTTCAGAGTTTCATGAATCAGGAAAAACAAGGTGACTCACAGTTGATCCCCTGAAATGCTATATCGGGAAATGACTATTGGTTAGGCATATAGTCACCGCCGATGGTCACGTGAAGGAAGAGGATATAAGTTGAAGAAGCCATAATTGATTGGTTTTAATTGCTAGAAAACAGTGATGAAATCGGATAGAGAACTAGAGGAGCTACAGGGTGATCGCCAGAGGATCTGAAGAGCTTTGAGGTAACTACCAGGGGAATGAAGACTGATCAGAGAAAAAATTGACAGATGGAAAAGTGTCGAAGTTTGTAACTGCAACAGAGAGGATAAAGCTCAATTGTGACAAAGAAGAAAAAGAGTCACACCGCCAGAGAAGGAAAAGAATCTCAAGATAAGCCAATGATGACGAACAAAATTAGTGTAACCGCCAAAGAAGACGATGGGTTGCATGGACGATCTGAAAAATGACAGGGTATGATAAATATCCGAGGAATAGAGAGGAGAATTGAGCTTCAGCAGTGAATTATTCATGCGAGGAAAAGCAGGCTATGTGCAGTAGATGAAACACACAGAAGAGGCATAGCACATAAAATAAAAATTCATATCTGAGAGAGAGACAGAGGAAGTCGAGGTGTGCGCAGAGAGACAGAGAAGAAGAACATAAATATCAACGAAGAATGCGAGCAGGAAGACACTGATGCAGACAGAGCATAACAACGCATCAGAATGGTGATGAGACTGGTAAGCTATAGATAAACATTGTATCACTGTAATAAGTTTCAGTAACGAAGTTTTTCTAATCAGGGTGGAACGGAGGTGCTAGAGAGGATTGTTTTCCTCTGAGTTTCAAGTGGGTTCTTGAACATAGGGAGTTGTAGCTTCCATCTGGTTGCAGCCAAAGAAACTAGGGTGGCAGGGTGGTGCAAGGCAGAACATTGGTTCTCTGATATACAGGTTGGTGCCTGTGTGACTGGAAGTTGGTGCTTCCATCCAATTGGTGCAGGAACACTCAGGGAGTTGGTGCTTCCTTCTAGTGGGTGCTAGAGAAACCAGATATTTGGTGCTCTTAGTAAGTAGAAGCTTGAAAAATAGAGGTGGTATCCTCATTATGAGTTGGTGCTCATAAGAATGATAATGTACAGAAAATAATTATGATATCAAGAAGAAGAGGTTTTCGCCCTTTATGGGTTTCCTCAGGAAATATCAGTCTCTGTATATTTCATGTGTGTGATTGATGTTGAATATTTTAATGTTGCATTATTGTGATTGTCATAGAGTGTTATGTAAAGACTTTAAATGGGTATAATTGTTTAATCACTGTAACAACTGATTCACCCCCCCCCCCTCTCAGTTGTCCCTTTTATCTATGTGTAGATCCTAGAGCTTAAACATGACTAGCCTTGAAGAAAATTCAACCAACAAGGCCCCTTTGTTTAATGGAACAAACTTTGCCTTCTGGAAAGTTAGGATGAGAACCTAAATAATGGATTTAGGTGCAGATGTCTGCGATGTGGTAAAGACTAGTTATGTAAATCTAGTTATACTAGCTAATAAGGATGACAAGCTAGAATTCAGCTTCAATGCTAAGGCTATGAATGTTATTCTGAGTGGGCTTGCAGAAGCAAAATTTGTAAAGGTTATGCATTTAGAAACTGCCAAAGACATGTGGGACAAACTCATTAGAAGTTATGAAGGTAATGAGAAGGTAAAATATGCCAAGCTTCAAACCTACAGAGTACAGTTTGAACATCTACATATGAAAGAAGATGAAACTATTGGGAAGTACTTTCTGAGAGTTGAAGAACTAGTAAAATCAATGAAAGCACTTGCTGAAAAAAATGAGGAACCCTCTTTAGTTCAGAAAATTTTGAGATCTCTGCCAGATAGGTTCAACCCAAAGGTCTCAGCTATAGAAGAACTTAATGATTTAAAATCCTTGGATTTTGATCAACTTCTGGGAACGTTGATTGCATATGAAATGAGGATAGTTAAATATAAACCCACCTATAGAGAAGCATCTTTTAAAGAAGACAAGAATGAGGATTTTGAGCCTGATGAAATTGAAGCAAAATTTGTGAGAATACTAAAGAAAGGATCATGCAAGTATCAAGGCAAGTTTCCCTTGAAATGTTTTAACTGTGGAAGGATAGGTCACTTTGCATCTAAGTGTCCACACAAGAAGAAGGACTAGAACTCTTAAGGTGAAGAGAAGTATAAATCCAAGAGATTTGATAAAAAGAAAAGTTTATGTGTAAACAATGATGACTCTTCAGGAGACACAGATAGTGATTCTAATGGTGAAGATAAGGTTAATGACTTTGTGCTTATGGAAAAACACGATTATGTTAATCAAAACCCAGGAAGTGATGTTAGTGATGAAGAAGTTGTGGTTGATATGGAAGGTGAACTAATCAGTTTCTTAGAAGAGATTGACAGACTCAGACTCGAGAGAGAAAACAAAGATAGTTGTTGATGCAGTTTGAAAAGAATGCTAAAAAACCTGATGAAGAATTTTCCCTGCTAAAAGTGGAATTAGAAGAGGCAAAGAAAATCGAAGACATTATGAAACAATAGTTATCAGAAAAGAATGCAATATGTGAAGCTTTGGAAGAAGAAGTAGTGAAAACTAGGAAAGAGTTGGAGAAGTTTCAAGCCTTGTATCATCAGAATATGTCAAGTATCAAAGCCTCAAAAGGATTGGCCACCATTCTGAATCAGAAAAGGAATCCAAAGTTGAAAACAGGTTTGGTTTATGAAGAGGGACCAAGTAGTGGTCAACCAAGCAACAAAGAACCCATCAAGTTTGTCAAATCTACAACCAATGACAAGAACAAACCTGCAGAAACAAAAGGATATAATCAGTCACCCAGGAAGAGTAAAGAAAAAGGTACCATAACTAAAAGTGTAGAACAGAGAAATAATACACCCTCTTCTCAAAGGAAACATCAGCATGGAATAAATCAACCTACTCAAAGAAGACAACCATTTTCCAATTACAAAGGATTTTTCTAAGGATATTGTTTTTTCTGTTCTAACTTTGGTCACAAAGCTATGAACTTTTCTTTAAGATTTAGATACGAGCAGTCAAGACACTCAAGGTATAGATATCTGCCGCAACAAATAATGAGACAACCAAGTACCAAACAACCACAAACTGCAAATCATGTGCTGGCTGGGAAAAAGACACATGTTAAGCATAACAATCGTTATGATCCTTTATTCAATGAACTAGAATGTTATACCTGTCATAATTATGGACATACAATTGTTGATTGTCGCTTAAGGAACTATGAACTAGATTTGAATCCCTCTGTTGAAAATGTCAAGGTTTGGAGGAAGAAAGAAAGTGAAAAGTGTGGATTAGTGTTGTCAGCTCAAAGACAAAAGAGCCCTTGGTATATAGATAGTGGATGCTCCAAGCACATGACTAGAGACAAGGATAATTTTTTGTC
This sequence comes from Picea sitchensis, assembly GCA_010110895.2. Lineage (NCBI taxonomy): Eukaryota > Viridiplantae > Streptophyta > Pinopsida > Pinales > Pinaceae > Picea > Picea sitchensis. Next base: position 25,267 of record SNQJ01S0087257.1, read on the forward strand.
TATAAGTAAAAGAAAAACAAGAAATGTAAACTTTGGAAATGATGAACCAGGAAAAATCAAGGGTAAAGGGATGGTGAGCTTAAATAATGGCAAAGGAAAAGACTGGGATGTCCTTCTTGTAGATGGACTAAAACATAACTTGCTCAGTGTAAGTCAGATGTGTGACAGAGGATGTGAAATGGTGCTCACTTCCAAATATTGTAAGATAAATTCTATAAACCAAGGACAAGTGGTGGCTAAAGGCATAAGGACTGAAAATAATGTATATGTGCTTAAAGAATATAGAGAAGAGTTTAATATAAGCAAACATGATGAGAGCTGGTTATGGAATAGGAGACTTGGACATCTAAAATTTGACCACTTCATCAAGATCAAAAATCTTGAGGCAGTAAAATATCTTCCAAGAATATCAAAGCCACAAGATTTTGTGTGTAAACCCTGCCAAGTAGGAAAGCTAACTAGGACATAGTTTAAATCCAAGAGCTCTACTTCAACAGAGAAACCGGTCCAACTAGTTCATATGGATTTATGTGGACCATCAAGATAGGAAGGCACAGGGAAAGAAAACTACTTCATGTTGATCATTGATGATTACTCCAAACTTACTTAGGTTGCCTTTCTCAAAGAAAAAGCTGAAGCATTTCATAAATTTAAAATATTTAGAGCCTTAAATGAGAATCAAACAAGCAACAGGTTAAAGGCAGTAAGGTCAGAAAGAGGAGGAGAATTTATGTCAATTTATTTCAAGGAATTATGTGATAAACATGGGATCAAGAGAGAATACACAATCCCAGGAACTCCACAGCAAAATGGAGTAGTTGAGAGGAAAAATAGAACAGTGCAGCAAATGGCTAGGTCAATGATGAATGAGAATAACATTGGTCAAACCTACTGGGTAGAAGCAATACACACAGCAGACCATGTTCTTAAGAAAGCCCACCTCAAACCACATAGTGACAAGACACCTTATGAACTGTGGTATGGAAGACATGCTTCAATCAAACACTTCAAAGTCTTTAGGAGTAAGTGCTACATAAAGAATAATAATGAAGACCTTGGAAAGTATGATGACAAGGCTGATGAAGGCATATTCTTAGGATATGCTACAAATAGTAAAGGATACAGATGTTATAATAAGAGGCTGCATAAATTATTTGATTGCATTGATGTAAAGGTTGATGAAGGAGTCTCAGAAAGAGAGGTGAGAAATAATGATCCTACTATAGAAAAACACAGCTGAAGTTGAAGATGAATAGGTCCAAGAATCAGAAAAATAAGACTTTGAGTCAGATGAAGACACCAACACTCAGACAGACTCAAATCAACAGACTACATCAAATCCTTCCTCCAGAATTACTTGAAAGAATCATCCTGCAAGTCAGATAATTGGTGAGAAATACAAAGGTGTATAGACCAGATTGAAAGGAATGACACCTGGGAACTCGTTCCTAGGCCAACAGATAAAAATGTAATAGGACCAAAATGGATCTACAAAAATAAGATGAATGAGCAAGGAAATATTGTAAGAAATAAGGCTAGATTGGTCTGCAAAGGATATGCTCAAATAGAAGGACTGGATATGAAACATTTGCGCCTGTGGAAAGATTAGAAGCTATCGGAATGTTTCTTGCCTATGCTTGTCATAAACAGTTTAAAGTCTATCAAATGGATGTCAAGTCAGATTTTTTGAATGGATACCTAAAGGAAGAAGTATATATGGAACAACCAGAGGATTTCCAACTGTCAGATAACCCTAACATTGTCTGCAAGATGAAGAAATCCTTATATGGGTTGAAACAAGCTCCTCGTGTCTGGTATTACAGACTGGATAAGTATCTTCAAGACAAAGGGTTCAAGAGAGGAACAGTTGACAACAATCTATATATCAAAACAGAGGGTGATGATTTGCTCATTGTTTTGGTCTATGTAGATGACATTATCCTCAGAAGCAATAATGCTTCATTGGTACAATGGTTTGCTTCTACCATGCAGTTTGAATTTGAAATGTCTATGATAGGGGAACTGTCATTTTTTCTTGGTCTGCAAATTACTCAGAGGTCTGAAGGATTATTTCTTTCTCAGGAGAAATATCTAAGAGAAATTTTGAAAAGGTTTCAAATGGAAGATTCTAAACATATGAGCACACCTATGGTCAGTGGATGTAAGTTAAGCAAGGATGATGACTCACCTGATGTTGATCAGAGTTCATATAGGTCTATGATAGGCAGCCTATTGTATATCACAGCATCTCATCCAGACATAACGCATGTTGTTGGCATGGTAGGAAGATACAATTCTGCACCTAAATAGAGTCATTTGTTAGCTATCAAAAGAATATTCAGATACTTGAAAGGAACAATGGACTATGGCCTATGGTATCCTAGGAATCAGAATTTTCAACTGTCAGTCTATTTAGATTTTGATTGGGCTAACTGCGTGGATGAAAGGAAAAGCACGAGTGGAGGTGCATTCTTCTTAGGAGATTCCCTTGTCTCATGGTTGAGAAAGAAGCAAGGTTCCATTTCCTTTTCAACCACATAAGTTGAATACATTGTAGCTGCCACTTACTGTACCCAAGTATTGTGGATGATTCAAACACTTGTAGACTTGGAGGTAAAATATACTACACCGATCCCAATTCATTGTGATAATACCAATGAAATTAGTGTGTCAAAGAATCCTAACTTTCACTCCAAGACCAAGCATATACCCATCAAGTATCACTTCTTGAGGGAACAGGTAACCAACTCTTTGGTTTCTATGCATTATATTCCATCCCAAGATTAGATTGTCGATATCTTCACTAAACCTCTTGCACAAGATCAGTTTGAGTATCTACGCTAGAAGTTGGGCATGACCCCATTATTGAATTAAGAGATTCCATTCTTTCAGGGGGATTATGTGTTGGTTGATTATTTTATACCTATGAAAAATACTGCAACAGCTCAAGGGGAGCATGTTTTCTTTGACATTGATTTCAAAGGGGGAGAAAAGGTGTGGATGCTAGAGTTGGAGGTACAACAGCTTTGAGGGTTTCCATCAATGCCAAAGGGTGAGATTGTTGGCATGTTTACAGTTGGGAGTGCGCTTGTCATTGATGTCAAGAACAGCGATGGAAAACAGGCAAGAAAGGAAGAACATCGGCAGCGACGGAAAGAGAAGTTTCGGAGGCCGAAACCTTTGAAATACTTAGAAAACCCTTCTAAGTCGGAAGACATCGTAAGATCAGGAGGAGGAGTGACAATGGCCATCGGATCAGTGTCCATACAGGAGGAGTGTGTAGAAATATCGAGCCGTCGATCTGAGAACATGATCGATGAACAACATATAGTTCGGTTCTAAAGAGGCAAGGAGTTTACACTCCTGAAAGTTTGAGATTTGAAATCTCTGGAATGCGAATTTTCGTCAATCGTCGGATCTGGATATCAGACAGTGACCGTTAGATCCAGTGGAGCTACAAGGAGGATAAGACCGGAAGTCAGTCAACACTCCAAAGTTGTGAAAGAATCTTGGTCATTGGAGCTAGAGGACATGTGGCAGCAGATAAAGCAGATAAAGCAGAATCGTGAATTGGAAGAACTGCATCGAGCAGTCCTCAGACATCGCAAAGTCTGAAATCGCGATTTGATCTCAGTCGTTGGATGCCTGGAGAGATATGACCATTAGATCGTGGCATACCATGTCGGCAAGAAAAGGTGGAAGACTACGTCAGTAAGGATAGCTGGCAGACTACGTCACTCCGGGAGTTTTACCATCAACACTCCCCCAAAGTCCTGAAGGCTAAAGTCCCGAGGTGGAGGATAGCCGTTAGATCACCGAGAAATCTCGACCCTTGATCCAATATGAAACATTTCGGAGTTTCACGAGTTGAGAGATTAGAGGCAACTCACAGCAGGAAATCACGATTTAACCGCAGTCATCAATCAAAGGGAGAGACCTCGACCGTTGATCTGATATGAAGCCATTTTGGAGTTTCGCGTATCGGGAGTTTGGAGACAACTCGCTACAAAATATCCTAAATGTGAAATCATGAAGTTTATTCGAGTCATTGATTGCAAGGGAATCGAGGACCGTATATCTGGTCTCGAGGAATTTGTCGATTTGGGGATCGGGAATTTGGAGAAGATAGGTGAGAGAATTCACGAAGTTCACAATGTGCCGAAGTAAGAAATCGTGAAGTGCCTATTGGCGTAGCCGATGATCACCATCGGTGGTCACATGAAGGAAGGAGCTTGGAAGTTGCTAGGCTCCATTTCGTGATCGGGAGTTGGAAGAGTCAGAGTGACTCGCAACAAAACTCGCAAAACGTGAAATTGTGAATCACCTTTTGATTAGGCCTATGGTCACAGCCAGTGGTCACATCAGTAGAAGGGAAGGGAAGGAGCTAGTGGTGCTAGGCTCCATTTCGGAGTTTCGCGAATCAGGAAAAACAAGGTGACTCACAGTTGATCACCCGAAATGCGAAATCATGAAATGACTATTGGTTAGGCATATGGTCACCACCGATGGTCACGTGAAGGAAGAGGCTATAAGTCGAAGAATCCATAATTGACTGGATGTAATTGCATAAATACAGTGATGAAATCGGCCAAAGAACTAGAGGAGTTGCAGGGTGATCTCCATAGGATCTGAAGAGCTTCGAGGTAACTGCTAGTGGAATGAAGACTGATCAGAGAGAAAATTGACAAATGGAAAATTGTCGAAATCTGTAACTGCAACAGAGAGGTTAAAGCTCGACTTTGACAGAGAAGACGAAGAGTCGCACCGCCAGAGAAGGCAAAGAATCTCAGGATAATCCAATGATGATGAACAGACTCAGTGTAACTGCCAAAGAAGGCGATGGGTTGCATGGACGATCTGAAAAAGGACAGGGTATGATAAATATGCATGGAACAGAGAGGATAATTGAGCTTTAGCAGTGAATTATTCATGTGAGGAAAAGCAGCCTCTGTGCAACAACTGAAACACACAGAAGCGGTGTAGCGCATAGAATAGAAATGCATATATGAGAGAGAGACAGAGGAAGCCGAGGTGTGTGCATAGAGACAGAGAAGAAGAACATAAATCTCAAAGAATAATGCGGGCGGGAAGACACTGATGCAGGCAGAGCATAGCAGTGCAGCAGAACGGTGATGAGACTGGTAAGCTATAGATAAACATTATATCACTGTAATAAGTTTCAGTAACGAAGTTTTTCAAATCAGGGTGTAAGGGAGGTGCTAGGGAGGACTGTTGTCCTCTGAGTTTGAAGTGGGTTCTTGAACACAGGGAGTTGTAGCTTCCATCTGGTTGTATCCAGAGAAACCAGGGTGGTAGGGTGGTGCAAGGGAGAACATTGGTTCTCTGATATACAGATTGGTGCCTGTGTGACTGGAAGTTGGTGCTTCCATCCAGTTGGTGCTGGAACACTTAGGGAGTTGCTGCTTCTTTCTAGTGGGTGCTAGAGAAACCAAAGAGTTGGTGCTCTCAGCAAATAACAGCTTGCAAAACAGAGGTGGTAGCCTCATTATGAGTGGGTGCAATAAGAATGATAATGTACAGAAAATAATTATCATATCAAGAAGAAGAGGTTTTCTCCCTTTATGGGTTTCCTCAGGAAATATTTGTCTCTGTAAATTTCATGTGTGTGATTGATGTTGAATATTATATTGCTACATTATTGTGATTATCATAGAGTGTTCTGTAAAGAGTTTAAATGGGTATAATTGTTTAAGCATAGTAACAACTGATTCACCCCCCCCTCTCAATTGTCCAACAGTACCATCTCACTTCCGACAGATAACCAAGTCGTCTCACTTCCGATGTTTTGTATGGACATGTTTCGTCAAAGGCCAAGGTTGGTAGTGATGTGGATAGTCATCGTAATTATTATGACCTAAAACATAGAAGTTCATCCCACTTCCAGCATCATTGGTCATCGAAAGTGAGATGCTCTAGTGCAACCATTTATCGATGAATATTCCATATCGGCCATGCTTTTAGTCATCGGAAGTCAGACGATATGGACATTGGAATTCAACCACCAAAGGATCTATTCATCGATGAATTTGGTATATCATCCATATTTTATGTCGTCGAGAGTGAGACATAAAAGGTGTCATAATACCAACGTCCTGTTAGTGTTTAAAAAAAAAAAATTGTAATTCACACATAATCTCAGGCTACAAGCATAGAGATGCAGGTTGAGCCTACTAACCCAAAAGTCACTATGAAAGCATGGAAGAGTAGAATCAAGAAGAGGATTTTGAATATGCATTTTATTTTTCACCATTTTGGTTCATGCCATAGATGAAGTAAACCAAAATGACAATGATGTTGGTCCATCCTACATCTTACCCCCTACACCTTTTGATTTTTTTTCAAAATCTAGTGACTATTCTACATAGAGAAGACATTGTGTTTGATTAATAGTTGAGGAAACCTACTTCCATGTCTTTGAATATCACAATTTTGATTTCTAAAGGGAATCATAATTTTTCCTAAGTAATATCTAGTTCTATGTGTGTTTCTGTAGGAGAGGCTTTAATTATACAACAATTAGGACCCCAAGGAATTTTGTTGGTTCAAAATCATTGGGCATGAATGATGACAATGAAATTGAATGGATCTTCTTCATGGCTTCCTCCTTTTCATGACAAAGGTGACGAATACATATGACAACACTAGAGTGGTATACAAAGTACAAGCAAAGAACTATTACTGCGCATAGAGTGACTTTGGTTCAATTGTGGTTACACTTTGTGAAGGAGATTCAAAATTTGAAGGTAGAACAATAAATCATTATATAAGTAAAGGAGATCAAGTAAAAGGTTGGAGATATCTCTTGGGACTGTGATTATGGTTTCAATATTTGATGAGTCAGTTGCATTACACCATCCAAGAGGTGTGGCATAAAGAATGCTTTATTGGTGGGATATTATCTCACTTGCACACGCTATTGTTGCAACTCGAATATTTATAATTTTCAATGTGACTAGAGTCTATCAGTGGATTGGTTGAAACATTGATCTAGGATTACCTCCAGGGTTGGATAGTTCTAGTAGAAACCGACATCTTTGTTTCAGTATATTCAAGATCCAGTGAAGGGAAAGTAGAGTGTAAGGGAGATGACGTTGTGCACACAATGTAAGATAAAATACCATCTATGGAATCATTGTCTTATGTTCAAAACATTTAACGCCATGGTCATAACCCATTTGTGGGAAATTTAGATGGGGGGATCTACAAGATATGCCCAAATCTTGGTCATGATCCACAACAATAGTCACTACTACAAAAAATATAATAGCACTACAATATCATACATTGCAAATTTTGTAGTGTAAACACTCATCATATAGATGAATTCCATGCATTGGCCATACTCATTGAGTGCGTTGAGAAGAATATGTTTACAATAGAGTCACTTGGGATCAATATTAGAGTATAGAATCAAAACCAAGATAACTAAGCACTACATAATGACATAAGCCATCCTCCACCTTGGTGTTACTACTGTAATGAATTAGGTCACATCACATCGAATTATATGCATCATTGACGAACTTTATGTGGCCATAGCCAAAATATTGGGCATAACACTAAGGCTTGTGTAGAGTTGGTTGAGAAATGGGAGGCATGGGAGAAAAAGTAATTTTGTTCAAACATGGTCAATTCTGAGTTGAGGATCCTTGATGGTGATCTAGGATATACAAGCATTAATATTTCTCGTTGGAAGGGGCCAAGATAAGGGAAAATGTGGGATTCATGGATCGGGGGTTATCTGTAGAGATTCGTAGAAGGTTATAGTGTTTGATGTGGTTCAATAGAAATGATATTTTCATAATGAAATAAGTTTTCCATGCATTAGATGCCAATTTTGTATAGGTGGAAAGGCCACGGTCTATACTCCAACCATTGAGTAGATGTCAGATCTTATTGGTACAGTCAATAGAAGATGAAGTCAAATGATGGTTGAATAAATTCCTATGGATATTAGAGGATGACCAAGTTGTATCTAGACTAAAGGGTGTGCTTGTGTAGTTGTTGGGATTTCTCATCAATGTAGTTTATTGGTCCCTACAACATGTGCAAAGGAGAAGATATGGAGAGAATATCAAATAAATTCATTGATTGGAGGATATGATGTGTGAGAAGTCATGCTCGATTTGGGATTAGATTTGAAAATATTGAAAAATATATTGTGGGAGTTCATGGAATGATTAGACTTGGTGTATTCACTGATCTAACTACGACTGGCTAATTAGTTGAACATTTTTCCAATTGATAGGCTAGAGTAGATAGAGGTCTATGTCGATGGGGTCAATAATTCTGTGTGTTTTGAGGTCATTGAGATATAATGATAAGGATATTTATCTCGCATTCTTGGGGATAAATTCAAATTTTGATAATAATACTATCTTGATCCTATATACTTTTAGGATCAAGATACTTTCCTTAAGAATGTACTTTAATTGAAACCATAAATCATATATTTAATTCACAACTAAAATTGTTTCTACTAAAAACACAACCTCGTTTA
>SNQJ01S0087257.1:54338-66848 GCA_010110895.2 Picea sitchensis
ATATCTCGCTGCAGCAGGAAGAAAAGAATTGGCTCGGTAACCCTATGCTCACTTCTAGGACCCAAAGTATTGAAAAACCCTATTCCAAAACAAAATGGAGGCTAAGAGACAATAATGACACTTTCCAAAGATGGTGGCAGAAGAAAGGAATAACTTCATCTTTCTTCGACGGCGCCTCCAAGGGCAACCCTGGCACAGCGGGAGCTGGAGGAATCATTTACTCCAACGAAGGGACAACGCTAGAAACCTTAAGTTGGGGACTTGGACAGCGAACTAATAACCAAGCAGAAATCTTGAGTCTAATAAAAGTGTGCCAGATAGCCAAGGCAAGAGGCCATCGGAATCTACAAGTGTTCAGAAACTCTGAAATCTTGATCAAAATGATACATTCGGGAGGACAGTTCAATGATGTTGGATTAAATAAGAACCTGCAAAGACTAAGACACACTCTCCAGGACTTCACCTCCTTCAACTTCTACCATATACTTAGGGACTTAAACAAAGAAGCAGATGCTTTAGCCAATAAAGGTTGCCTCCTGGCCCAAGGAGATCTATGCATAAATGACGGAGATCCAACAAAAATCTGTATCCCATGAAAATGACAGCAGCGTGTAAAAATTGTAGATGGTTGTGCGAAGGAGGGCTGGAACATATGCTGAAACACAGTGCTGGAACAGATGCTAAAACACAGTGCTGGAACAGATGTTGAAACACAGTGTTGGAACAGATGTTGAAACACAGTGCTGGAACATATGCTAAAACAGTGTTGTAATGTTGAAACACAGTGCTGGAACATATGCTGAAACAGTGCTGGAACATATGTTGAAACACCGTTGTAACAAATGCTGAAATAGTGTTGAGACATATACTGAAACAGTGCTGAGTCTTATGCTGAAACAGTGACTGGAGTTTCGGCACTTAAATTTAATCCATTTCTTTTAGAAGACGTTCAGTTCACTAGTCTATAGCTATAGAAGTAGAATGGTTCAGGAAGACAGACCCAAAGAAATTCGAGGCCATTTTGTAATCGGATATGTGGTTAGTCCACCCCATTAATATAATCTATAACCGTTTCTGTTAAAAATAAATAAAAATAAATAAATAAAAAATCACAACATAGTTGTCATTCTCCTGCAAGAGATCATGACAGAGGGAGAAACAATTGTCCAATGGCTCTCTAATATTGTAAAAGGATGGGAATCTAGTTATGTGGATGATTTAGGTCATTTGAGAGGGCTTGCTACATGAATACAAACACTTTTTCCCTCTCTAATTCATGGGATTTTGATTCTGAGTTAGCTATGTTCCTTGTTTGTCTCAATCTGGGAAAAGTGTTCAATTGTTTGAATATCTATGGGCCCTATTTGAACCATTATTATTATTGGGAATGTATTTTTTCTAAGACGTGGATTTGACAAGGGATAGTAATTAGAAGAGGAGACTTGAATTTCTCTCTTAGTGCCTCTGAAATATGGGGGCCAATGACCCAACAATATGTTATTTCATTATTTTATGAGAAGAATTTAGAAATTCAACCTAGTTGACATTGAGCCTACCAAGCTTACCCCCACTTAGACTAATAGAACGATCAGGGAGGCTCAAATAGAAAAATGGATCAACCGATTCCTGGTATTTGAGGATGTATTGGAAGATTCTCTTCAAATTAGGCAATGGGTATCAATACGAGGGGACTCTTGTCACAACCCAGTATTGCTAGAAGTGGCCCCTACTATAAGAAACCCCCCTAGTCTATTCAAATTAAACTGTGAATGGATCAAATATGAATATTTCATCAAAATTCTTAAGAATGACTAGGCCCCCTTCAATAATTTGCTTCAATAATCCAAAACCATCCAATTTCATTTGAATGCTTGAATGGATAAACAATTGGTGATCCAATGATCTAAAGACAAGTGGGAAAAAGATGAGAGGCTCCTATGGGAAGTAGAGGAAGCCATTACCTCTAGAATCTCTTTCAAATGATTCAATTTCCTTTTGTATGCTTAGAAAGAGGAACTCTACCAATTGGGAAAAAAGAGGAGAAATTTTCTTATGGATAAAGAAAATGAATGGCACCTAAAATGTAGGGCAATATGGCTTTAGGCTAGAGATGAAAACACAAAAAATTTCCACCGTTACACAAATTGCAGGAAAAAAATAAAATATGTCGAAAAAATAGAGAGAGGGGATGGTTCATGGGCTAATAATTTCAATGGCATTATCTTTGAAGGGGTCTCCCATTTCCAAAACATTTTTAAAGAGGATCGCAGAGCCACCATCGATACCATCCTTAGAATATCCATCTTCTTCCCTATATTTGTAGACCCGGAAAATAACCAATATCTCATGACATAAGTAGGAAAAGAGGATCTTCTCATAACCTTTCATAGATTTCAAAAAGACAAGAGTGCTAGTCCTAACAAGTTACCCATTGAGATTTTTATTAGTTTCTATGACTTCATAGAAGTATATATTTGTAGGGTAGTGGAAGCTACTTGACTCTAAGGGAAGGTCATAGTTTCCTTCAACACCACATTCATTGCACTTATTCCAAAGATGGACAACCCTATCATATTTGAGAACTCCCATCCAATCTTCCTTCACAACATCATCCATAAGATCATCTCAAAAATCATCTCCAACATAATCAAAGAAACTCTCTCTAAACATGTCTCTCTAAAGTAGTTTGTCTTCCTTGAAAGGTGTCAAATACGTTAGGAAATTGGTGTCACTTAGGAAAGGTTACACTCAATGAAAACAAAAAAATTGAAGGCCATGTTAGCAAAAATAGACCTATCCAAGGATTTTGATAGAGTTGATTGACTCTTCCTTCAGTTCATTCTTACCCATGTAGGATTTAGCTTACACTTTGTGGCCTAGGAAATGGTTTGCATCTGCTTTGTGACCTTCACAACCTTAATCAATGGAATGACTTCTCCTTTCTCCAACTCTAAAAAATGCATTCATCGGGGATGTCCTCTCTCACCTGTGCTCTTCCTTCTAGTAGTATAAGGATTAAGAAGGGGCCTTAAGGCAGCTACAACAAATGTCTTTTTTAAAGGTATTCTCATTGGAAACTCTTGCTATGTTTCACTTACTTTTTGTGGATGATATCCTAATATTCTATGATGGTTCCAAGTGTATGGTGGATAATCTCAAGGAATTTTTTGACCTTTTATGCATAGCCACAAGTATATTGATAAATTCATCCAAGTCTTTAGTGATTAGTTGGGGGCTCTGTGAGCTTGAAAATCACTATTTAAATCAAATTTTCCCTTTCATGACCTCATCCTTTGAGGTTGTTCTCAAGTATTTTGGTTTCTATTTAAAGGTTAACCTATACCTAAATGGATATTGGTAATGGATCATAGCCAATATCGAAAGAAAATTGAACACTTGGTGCAACAGATGACTATCTCTTAGTGGCATCCTAGTTCTTGTAAAATATGTCCTTGAGGCCATCCTGGTTTATTGGATTTCTTTAGCCTAGATTATGAAATGGATCCTGCAAAAAATTCACCAGTTATTTACCAATTTATATCGATAGAAAACTAGGGGGAAAAGGGAATAACACTAGTCCTTTGGAGAAACTTGGCCATTCGTAAAAGCCAAGGGGGATAGGTTCTCAAAAATATGTTTATTTTATCCAAATCCCTAGTATCCAAGAATATTTGGAGACTTATCCAAGGAAAAGGTTCTTGGGAACAAGTCATTAAATACAAGTATCGCATCCCTCTTTATGTCAAATATTGGATTGGATCTCCAAAAAAAAATCCCAGTCCTCTTATATCATTTGGAAGTTCACCATCATTGATTTTCCTTTAATTGGAAATTTGGTAATTTGGAGGGTTTGAAAGGAGATAAGGTCTATATTGGCCTCAACCCTTTGATTGGAAGAAAATACTTACATAGAATACCCATCCAACTCATTCTTTATGTCATATCAAAGGGTTTTTATACCCTCCGTCAAATTTCAATAAGGAAAACATTGAACTCTAGACAACAACGATGGCTTACCTGGAGAGACTTGGATCTCAATGAGGGATACACTATGACTTGAACCTCTTACATGGGATGTCTTGTAAAATTTCATGTTTTCATCAATAAAGAGGAGGATGAACTCCTCTTGTCTCTAAATCCCTCAGGAAGCTATGAACCTAGACTCAGGTACAAATATTTGGCCATTGAAGGCTTTGAAAGGCCTTTTTTTTGTGGTCGAAAGTGCTTTGGAAATATAAATGCTAGGCCAAAGCCAAAAATTTTAAGTGACTATTACTCAATAATAGAGCCTTAAATTGGGATTTTCTTCAAAAAAGAAGCTATGAGAGCCCTGGAAGATGCACCTTATGTGAAGTAGATATGGAAACAAACATACATATCATCCTCGACTATCCATTCACTATGTAGGTCTGGATCAAAATTGAAGGACTTACGGGGTTGAAATCAAAATGGCAAGGGGACTCAATTGAATTTTCCTTAAGGAATTGGCATAAGGACAAAGAAAAAATGTTTACAAATCCTTGTACCTCACCATAACGTGGGGAGTCTGGATTGCAAGAAACACAAAAATGTTTGAAAACAAGGACACTCTAGCCTTCAAATGTGCATACCAAAGTCTAAATATATTAATAACCTTTCCTTGATTCTCATCAGTACCTTGACGCGCTCATAACTTTGACTTGATCATTGACACTCAAATTCCATGGGAATTTTTCGATGAAGCCTCTCAATGAGTGCCACCCAAAGGAGGTTCAGGGGGAGTAATCTTCCTCTCTCAAAATCATACCCTCAATTTCAAAGTCGGCACTGACAATATATAAAACAACCAAAGTGAGCTTACAGCCCTAAAATTGGTCATGTTACTTGCTACTGAAAAAGGAATCAATCATCTTAAAGTTTTGGGGAACTCCCTCCTTGTGATCCAATCGGTGAATGGCAATGTTGAACTGAGAAATTTCTTGTTACATCCCCTCTATCGGGACATCAAACCATTGCAATCCTCCTTTACTCACGTCACTTTTGATCATGTCTACAAGGAAAACAACAAGGAAGCTAATAGGCTATCCAAGGATGACCTCAAACTGCAAGAAAGCATTAGGGAGATCAAAGAGTCCCAACATGGACATATTTCTACTTATTTTCATGAATCTTGGCTTTAAGATTCTATTTTTTTTTAAATGAATTTTAGAAAGAATCTCTTACTATGATAATTCGTGACTTTTTGGAATTATTTAGGAAGAAAATGTTGGCTTATGAAGTCCCTATTTCGTTAAACCATGGTGTTGATATTTCTCGAATCATGATTGTTGAAAGGGTGGCATGTAACCCCCTGATATGTAATTACTTCATGTATTTTTTGTAGTTTCTTGGCTCCTTGATGATATCATTATCAACCAATCTTTCTCCAAACTTAGACCTCCTAGTCTTTTCAGTTTTTGAATCAACAATGATGATGGAAACACCCTTCATGGTATTCTACTCATATTATTTTGTTAACCTCTAAAACAATTACTAGATTTTTTTCCTTTGAAAGATATGTGTGTGTGTGTGTGTGTGTGTGTATAACACATCACTCTCACTCATTTAAAACAACCCCATGCATATATGTCTATCAAATATTATATTGGGAGGTTTATCATAACATTATTTTTGAAATTCCCCCAAACCAAATCATATATCCACCATTTATCAAAGTTTGAACCAGACAAAAAAAAATAAGTATNTCATTTAAAACAACCCCATGCATATATGTCTATCAAATATTATATTGGGAGGTTTATCATAACATTATTTTTGAAATTCCCCCAAACCAAATCATATATCCACCATTTATCAAAGTTTGAACCAGACAAAAAAAAATAAGTATGCTAATGTCTTGGTCAGACATCGGAGATGTGGTAGGTGGCTCTACCTTGGTGGTTGGATTCCCACCACCGATTTATTTTGTATTGTTTTCAACTAAGGGGAGGATCCCCATTCTTGGCAGCACTTGGGTGAAGGTTATAATGTTTTTCACCCATGGTGGGGGTAGGGGTGGTCAAGCGACAATGGGTTGGAGGGACTTGTGTGCAAATGAGAGGAGAGTTCGTTGTTACTAGTGATGGGATAGTGATGACTAGGTAATATGGTGGAGGTGGTGGTCAACAAACCATGCTAGGGGATTGAAAAAGTGGGGTACGATTGACATTGCTAGAGGGAGGATGTCGTGGCCAGTGTGGAGGATCCATAGGCACAAAAACTGTCTTTGGATTTGGATTGGTTTATGAAGAGAGTGTTATGGGTAGCCACTAGAGGGGTGGATAAACCTTTTAAAGGATGATGGTCGAGAAGGGAAATGGTGGAAAGGGACTCAAGTTATGACTTGCACGGAGGAGCTATAGCCATGGTAGATTGAGAGAGTGGGATATGAATGGGCTCATTGGATGGAGGTGAAAGTAGGAGATGGAGGGGAAGTTGTAGGTCATATGGCCTTGGGGAAAATTGAAGGAAAACAAGGGGTCATGGGTTCAAACACCACCCCACCCCCCTGCCCCATTTCAATATTCATACCCAACAATTGAACCAAGAACACCACACAAATAATCCTGCACAAAAAGCATATTTCTTAGCAGTAAAGGGTTGAGGCTCACACTCCCAAAATAGAAATGAACGACATGTACATGAATAATCAACCATGTCATGTCATGTGACAGATGTATCGAGAAACTTCACGTCATTAACTATGCAATGGTGTGTGAGGGGGAGGAAGGGAGGAATGAAAAGATTTCATTTAAGTGTTGAGGTGATTATTACATAGTTGAGTCTTTTGTTAAATATTTTACACATGATATTTTAAAAAAAGGTTGTTTGTAATTTTTATTGGCAAACCTTGTGGACCCTCTCTAATGTGTTCTTGTTATTGTCAATAATATTTGGTGTACATTGTTTATGAGATTTTCAAGCCAACACATTTCAATGGAACAATTCACTCATCATTAGAACAAAACAAAAAAATGATATTCGATGTTACAAATGTTGAAATATGGATACTATGTAACGTAATCAGAAAGTATGGAGGGATCAAATCATAAATCATATGGAGAAACACACCAATAAAATAAAATTAAAGTGCAGTCAAGAGGCATGATGCCAAACATGTTAATTCCTAAAAGCTAGACGCAAAGAACATATTGTGGATACCAACCATAACCACACCACTAAATTTTCATTGTTAAACATTCGAGTCACAATAAACACTACATATGTTTTCATCAAACCAGATTTTTGGATAAATCTAAACAATACTCTAATAACCTCATTCTAGAAATTGTAGAGATAAAAAAAAAAGATATAAAGATAAAAAAATAAAAATAAAAAAATAACATTAATAAAAAGGATGGCTACAAATTCCTCTAATCTAAGCTACCCATCATTAACTGCTTTCAAAACCTCAAAACCATCATAACCCAAGCTACCCATCGTTAACTGCTTTCAAAACCACAAAACCATCACAACCCTTAACAAAAACAGTTTATCCTTCCCCTCACCCTCTCTCACCTCATCCTTTATCCTTCTTTCAAACACTACTTTTATTCACATTTATTCATCATTATATACCTTTAATTTTTATTTTCTTTTTTCTTCACTTTTTATGGTACTCAACCCCTCTTAGTTAATTTATTTAATTAACCTTCATTTTGTCCCTTTTACATCACTATATTTTTATGTTACCCTACCCTTATCTACTTTTCTTTCCCCTACTACACTTTCTTTTTTTCAATAGTCTTTAACCTACTTTTCTCTTTCCTTCCTATTTACTCAACCACACCTATCCATTTCTTTAAGTTTTTCTTTTACATTTTTTTTCCAATCTCCTTTTATTTATTTATTTTTTTTAATGTTTCTTCTTACTCTCTATATATTAAAAATTTGGGTTTTATTTTTTAAATGGTTGATTTGTGTTTTAGGTCTCACAAAATTTTCTTTGATTTTTTTTAATTTATTTAAAATATTTTATTTCTTTTCAATTTATTATTTTTTATAAATTTATTTATTCTAATTTTACTTCACTTTTTTATTTGTTAGCATGTTYGTTACTCTTATACAMGTTACAATTAAATGTTGTCACRTCCAACAGATATGACTAGTTCGTTTGATCTGTCCTCACATAATGTCGCAAGTAATCCTCCAATAATCCATAGATTTGTTCTGTCTATCCATATGTCTGCAGATGGAAGTTGGAGATCATCAATAAATTCATTTCGAAAATATTGAATAGTGTTGTCCAAAACTTTTCGGTGAACCTCGTATGTGGAAGACCCCAATACTTCACTACATGCTTGAAAAACATTTGTTCCACCTCTTTTGCCCCACAAGTTGTCTTCATCGAAATGAAAACTGCATACTTGGAAAAACAATCAACCATGACCATGATCTCGTTGTATCCTTATGCTAGCAGAAGTTGGGTGATGAAGTCCATCGAAACACTTGCACAAGGTTTATGTGGAATTGGAAAAGGTTGCAACAAACCTACTTGCATCCTGCTGTCAGCCTTGTCTTGTTGAAAAACAAGACAAGTCTAGACATAGCCTTCTACATCTTGCTTCATAAACTCCCAGAAGTACCCTCTCTCCAACAATACCAATGTTCTATGTTGTCCTAGGTGGCCATCCCAGGGCGAGTCATGAAATTCCTTCAATATCTCCTTGTGGATATTACTTGAATTAGGAATGTAGAGGCGCCCACCAAAGCACAAGATTCCATCATGAAGAAAGAACCTTCTCGTCTTCCCCTCCTCTACCTGCTTCATAATGCTCTTCATTGTTGGATCAACCTACAGTCCTTCTTGAATCTTTTCTCGCAACTCTATCAACACATAAATTTGGCTTCCATCCATCGTAGTAGGTAATTGGCCTTCCTCAAGTGCAGTTAGATGAGCCTTCCTATTCAAGTTATCGACAACAACATTGAGTTTGTTGGGCCTATACTTGATGGTCATGTCGAATTCGGCCAAGAAATCCGACCAACGCACCTGCTTGGGGGATATCTTAGGTTGTGTCGCAAAGTAGATCGTTGCCAAATTATCCATCTTGACCATGAAGGGCCTACCCAGTAAGTAGTTCCTCCATACTTATAGATAATGCACAACAACAACCATTTCCTTCTCATCAAACATATACCTTCGTTCACGGTCATGTAGCTTCCTTCTATCGAAAGGCACGAGGTACCAATTCTACATCAAAACTCCTCCTATGGAAAATTCTAAGGCATCTTTTTTCACTTCAACCATTTTCTCAAAGTCGAGTAGCTTCAACATCAGGGCAGAGACAATTATGTGTTTCAACTCTTCGAATGCTGACTTTCTCTTTTCCGTCCAATTCCAAGCTCTTTCCTTCTTCAGTAAATCTGTTAGTGGTGCAACAATCTTGGAATTGCCTTGTACTAATCTTCGGTAGTAGTTGTCCAATCCAAGGAAGACCCTCACATCATGCACTGTGTGCAGCTCCTCCCAATTTGAAATCATAGTGATCTTCATTGGGTCTATGTGAATGCTTCCTTGTCCCATCCAGTGGCCAAGAAAGGGTATTTCAGTCTACCCAAAAACACACTTAGAGTTCTTCAAGAATAATTGATGCTTTCACAACGCCTCAAAGAATTCCTCCAAATATTTTTCATGCTCCTCCATACTCTTGTTGAACACAACAATATCTTCTAAGTACACCACCACAAACCTGTCCAAGAATGGCTTGAGAACGTCATTCATCAATGTACAAAAATTGGTTGGGGCATTGCATAGACCGAACGACATCACTAGGAACTCAAAGCTCTTGTATCATGTCACCATCATTGTCTTCTGTTCATCTCCCTCCATTATCCAAACCTGATAATAACCATGTATCAAGTCCAATTTCAAAAATACCTTGGCTTTGGCTAGCTTGTCAAAATAGTTCACAGCTAGTGGTAAAGGATATCTATTCTTCACAGTTTTCTTGTTCAATGCTTGTAGTCAAGGCACATCCTCAGTTCCGTTGTGTCCCTCTTCTTTTGAAAGAGGACGGGGGCACTGTATGGGGACCTATAAGGTTCAGTGAAGCTTGCATCAATCAACTCCGATAATTGTCTCTTCAATTCTTCCAACTCTAGTCCAGACAATTGGTAGGGAGCTCTAGCGGGTGGCTGCAGCCCCGGCTCTAGCTCAATTTGGTGGTCAACAATACACCTTGGTGGGAGTGTCTTAGGAAACTTGTCCAACATCCAATCCTCAAACTTATCCAACAACTTGGAGAGTTTTGGTGGAATAGGCATTCCCACTCCATCATCTTCCTCAATCTCCCCAATGACTATAACATAAACCTACAAACCAGACCGTCTTGTTTCTCTCTTCATGCTCAACGCAGAGACAATCTACACTCCACCCTTAGGCTTTTGTATAGTTGTGCACACAACCCATGCCTTTTTTTCACTCACCATAACCAGCTTCTCTATCCATGGCACCAGAACAACCTTGTTCCTTCTAAGGAAATCATGCCCCAAGATGACTTCAAAGTTGTCCATCAGCAAAAACGTAAATTTTGCACGTCCTTTCCATTCATCCAACTACACATGGACTAGTGAGGAAACTCTCGTTGCCTTCCTTTCCTTAGAATTCACCACTTTCACTTGTGTCTTACTTGTTGTGACTTTGAGCCCGAGCTCCTTAGCCAACTTTGCCTGCAAAAAGTTATGCAAAGCACCTATGTCAACAAGTGCTTGAACTGCCCTTCCATTGATGATCACGTCAACAAAGAACAATTGATGCATGCTCTTTCCTTGGCCATCCAATGCACCAATTCATGTTATGTCCAACGAACCTTTCCATGCCTCATGTGTTCCATCAAACGAACATCAACAACTTTCACATCTCACCAACCTCTTCCATTCACAACTTCCACCATAATTCATTCACTCATGTCCATCTCGCCTCATCTCTAAGGAAACACTCTCAGACTTCTTCTTAGGTTGTGGTTGAGTGCCCAAACTATCCTCAACCTATTGCAGCCTGTCATCGTCACTTGTTCTGCTTTCGTAGACATGTTCGAGACAAACAAACCAATCCCAACCTTTCCAAGTCGAGCTTCTCCTGGCTTGCTGCGGTGGAGCTCATCCAACGACCAACGGACTATGTCTTCATGTTTAGCTCTGATACCACTTGACATGGGGTTGAGGACCTCAATTTGGTTGTGGATGCCCAACATCCTCAATGACGTGCGGCACCAGCACCTTTTGTTCAGCGGCAAGGCCAAACTGAATTACTTGACCTGAGCTACCCCATCATTTAGTCTCGTTTCTTACTTTAGTTATGTATGTGTTTCTTATACTTAGTTAACACAACAGTAAAGAGAAGCATTCATACACAAGTGCAAATGAAACATGTGTGTGGGCAATGAAACCGGCCTAACACCCAAATTATTAATAAACAGAAACTGCAATGTGTCGAGCTAAGACTCATGCCACACAAAGAAAGAGTTTGCAAGGAGCCTTGCTTAGTTACAAATAACATGTTGCAACAACTGAACAACTCTACCTCAACGAGCTTCCCTTGAGCACTCTTCCTTCGTCGCCTCAATGAAAAGATTGAATGAATTTGTCTCCTTCGTGCTTCATCTTCTTGGTGCATGTGGTTCCTTGCCTTGTTCTCATGTCCCCTTAGCTCGATTCAGACTTGCTCTTCTCATCCAACTTCTTGTTTTTCAAATGGCTTCCACACTTGGCTTATATGGGTGCTCAACAGACGCGCCCTTTCACCACGATGAGACGCAATCATTCATTCGTTCAGGCCAACTTCGCCAAAGGGAACTTGTCCCTTAAGTGAGTTGACTAACTCACCCAAGCAATTTCTTCCTTGCTGGGTTGACTTTGTTTCCTTCGCTTTTGGGTGCCAAGTCAGTTTGCATCCGTTCGTTGGCCAACCACTTGGCTTAGCGTTTGGTGCATGTCATCTCAGTTAGCTCCCCTTGGCACGACGCATGCCCAAGGAAACCAAGCTTGCCCCTATACATATTTTCTTCATCTATTGGGTGGATCGGGCCCCCTCCTATTTGTTCTGAAGTTTTGTTGCAGTCGAGTGCACGATTCTTAGGCGCGTTCTTATCCATTTTGTCAGAGGTGTTCCATCTAGGTTTAAGATGGGTCTACACTAGTGATTATCATTCTTTTATCTTATATTGATATGGTAGTTATCATTTTTTGATATTGACAAAATTTATAAGAAAAACAAATTAAGTTAGATATTTTTAAATCATTTTTTATATATTTAAATATAGTAGAAATGAAAATACTAAAGTTATTCTAAATTTTATAAATAAAAAACTTAAAAAATAATTAATATTTTGGGATACAATATTTTTAGTTAGCATAAATAAATAACAATTATTTTATTTGTTATTTTCAATATATATAAATTTAATAAGTTATAAATGAAATATCTATTTCATTAAAAAAATTGTTTGGTTTCATTTATTTTTTGCATATATATATATATATATATATATA
>SNQJ01S0087257.1:66858-77420 GCA_010110895.2 Picea sitchensis
ATCCCTATGGCCCTATCTTAACAACCATTATAGGCTCCATGATTTTAATCCCTATGTGGTTCCATGCTAACAACCATTAGAGGCTCTATGATATTAACCCTTATATGGTTATGTGCTAACAATCATTAAAGGCTCCATGCTTTTACCCCTATATCTTGTTTTGTTCTATTTTTAATAGCCTCTGCAACACCTATGGTCCCTCTATTGATAACCCCTATAACTCTTATAACCCCTATGGCCATTATGTTAATAAACACTATGGTCTCCATGATGATAACCTCTACAACCCTTCTAACCCCTATGGTTCCCATGCTAATAATCCTTACAACCCATATATCCCACATGGTATTGACCCTTATAGACCCTATAATGTCTATGGTTGTCATGTTAATAACCCCATATAACCCTTATAATGAATATGGTCTCTATTTTAATAGGCCCTTTAAGGTGCCTTATGGTTCATGTGCTAATAACCCTTGTAAATCATATGGTCCCATTATTAGCATCCCTATGACCCATATCATGCCCTCTGGTCAACATATTAATAGTCCTTGTGACCCTTATAAGCCCTGTGGTCACCATACTAATAGTCCTTATAACCCTTATAAGCCATATGGTTCTCATACCAATAGCCCCTATAAGCCTTATGGTCCTTGCATTAATAGCCCATATAACATCTATAGCTACTATGGGACCTATACCCATAACCCCTATGGTCATCGTACTAATAACCCCCACAAGCATTATAACCTTTACGGTCATCATGATAATAATCATTATAGCCCTTATCACCATTATGGCCCATGTGTTAATAATGTATATGTTCTATCATGGGTGATTTTAAGGATGGAAATTTATTTTAAAATGTAGAAACCTTGGCGAATCTTACTAATCCTTCATATGCCAACTATAAATGTTTGGCGAGATTTTTGTAAAATATTCAAATTTCTAAGGATTTTATATAGTTTGTATAAAATTTTGGCGATTTCTAAGTTAAAATAATTTTATCCTATAGAATTTGGGCTAATAATTTTTAGAATAGTGAAGTTGTTTTTGGGAAAAAACCATGGAAAATTAGCCCATGAGCGAAATTTAGCCCCTAAAATCATCCTTGTGTTCTATGTGTTAATTCCCCCTATTATTTATGTGTTAATAACTTTATAAACCCTATAAGGTGTCATGTGACCCCTATGATTGTGTTTGAAGGTGCTTCTATAACCAAATATGGGAGATATGTTGTCATGCAGGTATCGTTGATGTCACCACATGTTAGGCTTGAAAACAAAATAATAATACTTATAACAAATAAGAGTAATAAACTATATGTTGATCAAATATAGATACAAATAGAAATAAAAACATATGTATATATATGAAAGAGAGATACCAGTTTTACATATAAAGCTTCTATAGAGAAGTAAAAGGAGAAACACAGATTTACACATATATAGAAATGATATTATACAAAAAGAAATACTAGGTCTACAATAATCAAAATTTCATTTCTATATATCTATATCTCCATAAGTTTTGGGTTCTCGAGTTCTCAGTTCTTCAGACTGTAACCATCCTACATCCATTTCAAATGATCAAAAAAATTACACCTCAAGGGATTTGATCCCTCTTAGTGGATTTGGGTTAAGATGGCTCTAAGATAGTAATTATTATGTTCCTCATTCTAACAACCATTATAACCCCTATTTTCTACATGCTAATAACCTCTATAACCCCTACAATGTTTGTGCTCATAACCCCTATTATCCATGTGTTAATAACGCATTTAACCTCTACAAGGAACACTATGTTCCCCATGATAATAATTCCTACAACCCTCGTGATCTTTTATTAATATCCTTTATAAATCCTATAACCCCTATGATTCATGTGTTAATAGTTGCTACGACCAATATAACCCTAATGGTCATCATGTTGGTAACCCTTGCAACCCATATAACCCTTATGGTTATCACATTGATAAGCTCAATAACTTTTATAACCCTTATGGATTGTGTTTTAATTATCCATATGATGCATGTATCAATAAGCTCTATAACTCCTATGGTGCCCTTGCTAATACGGTCCCTATATGAATAACCCACGTGGTTCTTATGCTAATAAACCCTATAAGCATGATACGACCCTAGATGGTCCTCCTTCTAATAATCTCAATGGTCTTAGGTTAATACCACCTATAACTCCTATTATCCTCATGTTATTAATACTTGTAACCCATATGGTCTTAATGAACTCTTATAACCTATATAACCCCTTTGGTCTACATAATAATAACCATTATAGCCCCTATAACTTATATTAATAACCCTTACGATCTTTGTGTTAAAAACTCATAAAATCCTATGGTCCTCATGTTAATAAACCCTACAATTTCTATTAACTAATATATGTCCAATGTGTTAATAAATATTATAACCCCTATAATCTGTATGGTCTTCATTCTAATAACCCATATGGTCCCCATACTAATAACCCCCTTTTTCCACATGTCCATGCAATCCATATAACCCATTTCATTCATGATAATAACCCTTATAACCCCTCTATTCCATGTGATAGTAACCTTTATAACCCCTATGGTGTCCCTACTAATATAATCCCATTGTCCCTTGTGCTAATAACCTATATAACCATATGGTCCCCATGCCAGTAACCCTCATTATCCCTAAAACCCTTATGCCCCCCATGCCAATAACCCTTATAATCCTTATATCCCTATGGTTGTCATACTAATAACCCCTATAATCCCCATGGTTCATGACTTAATAACACGTGTTCCCTCCTTGCTAATAACCAATACAACCTATATCACTCATATGACCCATATGTTAGTAACCCCTATAACTTTATGGCCATCATACTAGCAACCCCTATGGTCCATGTCCTAATAATATTCAAAACTCCTATGGTACTTGTGTTAATAACCCTATAAGGAACCCTATGGTCCCATGCTAATAAACCTTGTGATCCATGTGATAATAACCCTTATAACCCTTACAACATCTGATATTATTCATTTTAATATTTTATATAACCCTTATAACCCCTATGGTCCTTGTGATAATAACTCCTACACACCTTCTTACACACCTTCTTAACCTTGATGGTCATCATACCAATAATCCTTATAACCTTGTAATTGTTATGATATGCATATTAATAACCCATTTAGTTCTTGTGCATATAATTACTATAGCCCATATTACCCCTATGGTCCTTATCCTAATAACCTCCCAATTCCAATGAATGTCATTGCCTATTTTTTAACAACCCATATAGTCCACATGTTAATAACCTCCATGACCCATATAGTCATCGTGTCAATAAACCCTATAACCCATATGGTCCCCATATTAATAACCCTTACAGTACATGTGTTAATATCACATATAACCTTAAGATTGTTGTTCTAATAACCTCTATAACTATTATAACCCATATATTGATAATAACCCCTATAAAATCTTATGGTTATATTGTTAAAAACACTTATAACCACTATAACCCCTTTGTTCTTTGTGTTCATAATCCCTATGGTATTTTTCCTAATAACATTTTAAACCCTATGATATTTGTGCTAATAAACATTACAACCCTGCATTAATAAGCCATATAGCATCTATGATATATGTGACAATGAGCCTTATGACCCATAGTCCCGATGCTAATAACCCTTATAACCCATATGGCCCTTGTATTAATAACCTCTCTAACACATGTGGTCCCTTGTTAATAACCCATATGGTCCTCATGGACATAAATCATATAACCCATATAACCTCCATGGTCCCCATGGTAACAACCCATTTCACCCTTATGGTCCCCTTGCTAATAACCTATATGATTCATATGCTACTAAACCCTTATTACTCCTAAGGTCCTTGTGAAAATAACCCTTATAACCATAGGATCCCTATGCTAATAGCCCTTATAGTCCACATGCTAATAATTCTTATAGCCCATAGGATCCTCAAGTTAACACATCTTATAAGCCCCATGGTCTCTATGTTAATAAACCTCAAGGTCCCTATGTTAATAACTTCTAAGGTCCCCATGCTATTCACCCCTTTGAGTTGTAAATCCTATATGGTCATCAAGCAAAGAACCTCTATGGTTCCTATGACCTATGATCCCATGCTAATAACCCATGCCTTATGCCAACAATCCTAATAATCAATTTAATCCATAATAATTATAACCCCTATAACCTATATAGCTCATATAATGCTCATGCTAAATACTCATGTGATACCCATACAATACACATATTGATAACCCCTATGGATCATGCACTAATAATCCCTCTAGTCCTCCATGCTAATGATCCCTATAAACCTATGGTTCTCATGTAAATAACTATTATAATCCTTATGGTCGCCATGCTAATAACACATTTTCATTGGTCAATGTGCTAAACATATTTTTAACCCATTTAACCATTATGATCCTTTTGCTAATAGCCTTTATAACAACTATGGTCCTTGTATTAAAGATCCTATGGTCCCCATGTTAATAACTATTATTATGTTTATCATCCCTATACTAAATCATATGGTCCACATGTTAATAATCCTTATTTTCCCTATGGCCCCATTGATTAAAACCCCTATAACCATTATAATTTATTTATTCCATGTGTTAATAAACACTATAGTCATCATGCTAATAATCATTATCGCCCATATGGTCTCCTTATAACTCTTATGGTCCATGTGTTAATAACCACTATAAACCTTGTAGTTCCCATTGTAATAACCCTTATTAGCCTCATGTTAATAAACCCTTTAAAATGTATGGTCTAACTAACAATAAACCTTATAAATTTTATGGTCCCCTTGCTAATAAAGTATTTAACCCATATAACTCATACAATCCCCATGCTAATAACACCTTTCACCTCTATCACCTTTCACCTTTAACTCATATTCATATGATCATTGTGTTAATAAACCCTATTGTTCCCATGTTAATATTGCTTATAACTCATATAATCCATGTGGTTCTTGTGTTAATAACACCTTTAAACATTATGGCTCTCATGTTAATATCCCATATGATCCTCATGTTAATAACCCATAATGCTCCTCGTGTTAAAAACCCTCATGGTTTCCATGTTAATAATCCTTGATGGTCATCATGCTAATGACATGTTTAACCCATGTAACCCTCATGGTCCTCATGCCAATGACCTATATAAACCCTATAATCATTGTGTTACTAAACCCTATAATCTTCATGATCCTTGTGTTAATAACCCATAAGCTCTTAGAGTTAATAACCCTTAAGGTCCTCATGCTAATAACCTCATTGATTCTTATAACCCATGTGGTCCTCAAATTATTAATCATTATGGTCCCTCTACTAATAACTCTTTTATTCCTATTGGCTTTTGTGCTAACAAGACTTGTGACACATATAACCCATATGATCCCTATGATAATTATCCTTCAGGTCATTGTGATAATAACCTTGATGATCCTTTATGGCCCCACAACTTATAATCCCTATAACATGTATAAACACCTTGGTCATTGTGATAATAACCCTTGCAAAAATTATTAATAACCATAAGTTGCCTATTCTAATAACCCATGTGATCTTCATGTCAATAGTTTTACTAATGAAGAATGCTAGTTTTGTTCTTGTACCTACAGTTGTTCCAGTACCCAAGTTTGTAGGTTTGCATATATGCGCGCACCCAGGTGGAAGATGGTCACATGGGTTTTGAATATCTAACCCCCAGCATGGTGTGAGTGCCTTGGTTTGCACCTAGGTTGCACATGGAGGCCTACAGGCGTGGTCAAGGGTTTTCAGTCAAAAACTTACCAAATTTGCAACAGTTAATTTCTAGCGCAATTTCAAAGATAACGAGGACGAATCTCCAAATTATGGAACACGGGTTTTGTTCAGAAAGGCCTAATTTGAGTATCTTACAAGAAGATTCTTCAGAAGGTCAAGGATTTGAGCGACATGGGAAAATCTCTAATCTGAGTTTGCCCAGATTTATGTTGTTGGTCATTTTCAAATTATTTATTGGTTGCAATGAATTACAATTCCAGTTATGGGTTCTATGCTCCATATGGAAGACTCCATTTCTAAACCAACCTTCTTTGTCATTACACCAACAAAACACAATTATTCCTGTCCAAAATTAGTAGAATTCAAACAACGTGATTTTCTTATTGAGTGAGTGAATCGTTGGTTGTAACAATTTCCTTTGAAGATCTCAACGTTGTAATTATAAATTTGAGAGACAACAAAATTGAAGGAAGTCGTGGATTGATTATATGGTTATCGTTCTTGGTTGAAATCACTTATTGTGGGAGGCACTGAACTCATCTCTATAATTATTCATTATTATGCTGTAATAAAGTCATCTATGTTGTAGATTTTTGGCTAGCCACTGTAATCCTCTTGCAAAGTATGTTGGAGGAGGTAGGGCCCCCTCTCTCTGGTCTATTTGTATTGTTGTAGATTTAGTTTTCATTTTAGTTATGTGGATTAGTGTGAGTAGTTAGATACATAGCTATTTCTATTTGTAGTTCTAAGTGTTTCCATAAAATTAATTTTACAATTCCTCTCTCATTTCCTTTCAATTATTCATGCAATTTCCCTTTGCCTTTACTCACTCATGTTTATTCTTTGATTACCAACGCAAGGAACATGTGTGCACTCAATGTTTTTATTTTGCTTGCTAATTAACACTCTTAGCATTGTCAACACAATTATTAGAATCTCTTTGGAGGATTGTATCAATCATCATTCATAAGTACAAGAACACTTAACGATTGAAGTGAAAGATTGTACTTCAAGCCACCTATGAGATCAGACACAAGAGATTGATAACTAGTGTTAGTTTGGTCTTTAATGATTTTCTTTTATTTCGATATACTCATGGATAAGATAACAAGATCTATTTGAGTCGTAGTTGCACAAAGATGAGTAATCTAGATGCAAAAGCGTTGTATCACCAACAAAGATTTGTTACACTTGACATATGCGTTTGCATTATTTAGTTTGTATGTGTGAGTTAGTTTATAGATTTCATTATTTTCCTTTCAAAGCTAATAATTGTAGGATTAGGTTAGTTGCCTCCTGCAAAGATTTCAACTCATGTTTTTGTTGGTTGATTCGAATATTAGTTTGAAGGGTATTTTACCTTTGCATTTTCATGTCTCTTAAAGTTAAGTTACAGTAATTAGAACTCATTAGCTTGACAATTTAATCATCTCTCGGAGTGCATGAACACTTAGATCTCAAGTGAAATATTGCACTACAAGCCATTAATGAAACCTTCAGCTAATGAACTAATTATTCTTTATAGTTTTTAAGCATTTTGGTTCCCTCATACATTGAAGTCTTAAGTATTCATCAATTAAATGAGATCTCATACAAAAACATATTTATGCATAGATCAAACATTTGGACATATTTTGTTGAGCCCTTGTTAATCTTTATATATATTGGTGAATGCAAGATTAAGATGTCTAAAATTTACTTTTGATTTCATTGAATTGCTTTGTGATTGGGATTGATTTCTATCATTTTATTTCATTTATTGCACCCTAAAGCATGTGTTGTCGGCATTAGTTGCTAACATAGGCTAGAATAGGTTCTAATCCTGCATTTACTGTGCTTGCACCTTGAAGTTTATGAGCTCCCAGATTGATAGATTTAATGTTAGGTATTTATACATATAAATAACCCCACATTTTTTGCATNTGTCGGCATTAGTTGCTAACATAGGCTAGAATAGGTTCTAATCCTGCATTTACTGTGCTTGCACCTTGAAGTTTATGAGCTCCCAGATTGATAGATTTAATGTTAGGTATTTATACATATAAATAACCCCACATTTTTTGCATTGTTGTCGGCAAGGTGTTGAAAGGGATTAGAGCATAGGTAGGTTGTTTTCACAAGTTTTTGTTTTGTAGCTACAATTACAACTTGGGGGAGGAGAAGCGGTAAGACGCAAAGGCACCCTTACTTCAAAATTTCTGAAGGGGTTCTAGCCCGATGCATTCACTTTGGTGAGTTTCTCCAAAGCCTCATTGTTTTCTTTCATGCAAGTAAGTTTTGTGTTATGCAAGTGTGTTTTCTTTTAGTTTGGTTCATGAAAAAAATAGAAGCCTAACTTGTGTGAACAGATAACTTGGTGACAACAAGATCTTAGTAGCACGATGGTGCTTCGAGTACATGATTGCTTCCTTCAATTTGTTTTAAGTGTGTTTCCTTTTCATTTCCTTAATATTTTTTGGTGTTGTAAGAACCCCATGCACTAATCCATTTTTGGGCAGGAACTTTAAGACCAACAAAAGAACTCAAAGGCACTCAGAAACTTGTTGAGTAGAGGAGGGCATGCCACCACAATTATCTTCTTAAATCCTTGTCCAAAGTTCAAGATTGTCACTAGAGATGAATCTATATCTCTGGAAGCAGAGTGTTGATATTTGGGTACCTTGGAAAGTGGCCCCCCTGTGGTTTTAGGCCTCTAACCACAAGAGGGAGATGTTTGTACCATTGTGCCTTGTACTTTATGTCTAATTTCACTTTGACTTAGAATATTTAAGTCAAAAGTGAAATTTGTCACTTTTAGCCTAAAGTGACTAATTATTCACTAAGTGGGTGAATGAGGGGACATAAAGTGAACTTAGGGAACTTAACCCAAAGTGGGTTTTGAGTTGAGATTCTTTTGGAGAGATCTCAACCATTGATTAGAGATGGCATGGGGTGATCCTAGCCATCCATACTTTAGGTTTCCTTACGGAGGTTCAAGAGGGGCGCAAGGGGCAAAGAGAGGCTCATTCCTTGTTTTGTTCACCAAGAGAGTTGGGAGAGGAGCAAGAGGATGTGTATGGAGGCATTGGAAGAGGGAATCTTGGGTGCCTCCTTCCATGGAGTGCATTTGTGGTGGTTGTTCTTGCTTGGAGGAGGGTGCACTATAGGACGAGGGAACAAACATAGCAGGCACTAGCTATAGTTGGACGATCACAGATCCGTCAATTTCAATGGAGAGGTAGCACACAAGAGCTTCTTTGTGTGCAAGGGATTCTTCATCAGAGCTCAGAGGGTCAAGGGCGCATTGTTTCAGTGAGATAGGCAACAAAGGAATAGGGCACACTAAGCTTGGGTGCATATCTCTTCGTGGAACTCCAAAGCACCTCGAGAGGAGTTGTTATTGTATCAAGTTCCACTGTATTTGCATATTTGTTGTATCTCATGCTTTAGACATCACTTATATATACTTTCATTCTAAATTGGTTTTCCCCAGGGGGATTTTATCCAAGGTCGTGTTGACCAAAAATACTTGTGTCCAAATTTCATGTATGCTTAGTTGTTTAGATCGACATTTTAGAGTTGTAAATATCTAGAGGAGTGTTACTTTTTTTGAGTTATATTGCATGTGCTAACCACCGGTTCGAAAACACTTGCAAGGGCACCTCAAAGAACACTCAACCATCAAAATTATGAGTAGAAAAGTACTTGATTGTTTGTTGTCCTAAAACAACAACAAAGGAAAGTTTTGGAGACTAAACTTAGATCTCAACAAGAGGTCAAAGACAGACCTGTTGGGAAACCTCATAGTACCTCAGTTTTCTTCATGGTATCAGAGCCTTGGTGGCAAAGACTTGATAATTTTTAGAGCATTCAGTGGGCAGTTTTGTGGGACTCTTTTGGACATTTGTGGACAACCTCTTTTCACACCTATGTTGACAGGAGTGAGGTTGTACTCTTGTGTAGTTTTAGCATCAATGTGAGTTTCAGTGGACAACCATGTTGGTATCTCAGATGGGGGAAGAGGATAGGCTAGCCATAGTTAGCAATTGGTCTCATTGGAAGACCAAGATCATATTCATCTTGGAGGATCTTGAACTATTTGATATAGTTCAATCTCCCATGGTGATTCCTCCTGCACTTGCTCCATCTCCATTGTTGGATGCATATTTTAGGAAGAAGAACACCAAGGCGAAGCGGACTATTTTTTATGCAGTGAGAGACAACATCATACCCCACTTGACTAGGAAAGACTATGCCTTTGAGATATGGGCCTCTTTGCGCAATCTTTACCAGAGTCCCAATCAGAACTGGAAGATGGTTCTGCAGGACAAGCTTAAGAACATTCATATGCTCGATTTAGAGTCGGTTATATCATACCTTGGAAGATTTACATAGATTTGAGATGATTTGGCTGCAGTCGGCGAGATTGTGGATCCTGACTTCTTGGTGAGGACAACTTTGAACAACTTTTCCAAACCTTGGGGTTCATTTGTGCGAGGCATTGTGGCTAGGGAGGTCATGCCCAGTTGGGAGAGACTTTGGGACAACTTCCTACAGGAGGAGCTAAGATGCAACTCAGAATTTTCAGGACAACAACGCATTTCAAAGGGTGATGAAGATCTTGCTCTTTGGACTAAGGGCAAGAAGAAGACTGAGAAGGGTGTTAGACAAGGTCCCAAGGGAGGGGCCAAACCACAATAGAGTTGCAGTGGGCAAGAGAGAGACATGAGCACAGTGAGATGCTTTTCTTGTGGAGAGATGGGGCACTA
>SNQJ01S0087258.1:10289-23272 GCA_010110895.2 Picea sitchensis
GTAGTAAAAGTTGTCTTATGCCTATCTTCTGCTTTAAGTCTGATCTGATTATAACCCGAGAATCCATCAAGCATGGAAATCATTCCTGATCCTGTAACCCTTTGAAGTAGAGTTTCCATCTTGGGAAGGGGATAGTTGTCTTTAGTGCAAGCAATGTTTAAGTTCCTGAAGTCAATGCATATTCGAATTTGTCCAGTCTTCTTCCTAGCAACAACCAAGTTTGAGCACCATGAAGAATGTTTAGTCTGCGCAATGATGCCTGCTTCTAACATTTTTTGTAACTCCTTTTGGACCAAAGGAGCTAACTTGGGGTTCAACTGCCTCAACTTCTGTCTAAAGGGGTTAGTACCTTCCTTAAGAGGAATCACATGCTGAATCACATCCTCCCTACAAACTTTGAGTTCATCATAACTAAAGGCCAAGACATCCCTATATTCCTTCAATAAATTAACAATTCCATTCCTTTCTTCTATAGGGGTAGTCTTGCCTACTTTTATCAATCTAGGCTCTTCATTAGTTCCAATATTGATTTCTAGGTAATCACATAGTTTTTTCTTTGATTCATCCTTTTGCTTATGACCATCCTGTCTATCAAAATCCATTTCTGAAGAAAACACTCGTTTAGGTGGTGCCTTTACCTCATCATCATTTTCTGTGTAATTACAACCTTCCTCTTTCATACTTATGTTTAAGTCTGAAAATTCATGTATGTGAAGCAAAAACTTGACCATCTGTTTATCATCATCAAAAACCTGCCAATGATCCATATTATTTGGGATGGAGGGTCTGAAAATTACTTCAACTGAAATGTTCTCATCTATCAAACTATCTGGAAGTTGTAGTGTAGAAGTTGCTACTACAAGTTCATCGGCTTTCGAATTCTGTTCTCTAGGAATTGCAATCAAATTTATAGCATCAAAGTCATCTATTAAGTTCCAAATTGCACTCCTGTATCCCTTTAATCTTCCAGACTTGCAAGCAAACTTATTCTTTAATTGTTGTATAACCAAGTCTGAATCACCTTTGACATTTAGACATTTTATTCCCCTATCTCTGCAAATTTCCAAACCAAGGACTAAAGCTTCATACTCAGCCACATTATTAGTTGCATCAAACTCCAATCTATAAGAAAATTTCAACACTTCACCATTTGGAGACTGAAGCACAATTCTGGCACCCTTTCCTGCTCTAGAAAAAGCACCATCAAAGTTCATGTACCACACATAGTCCAATTCATTATCTTTAACTATTTCTTGCAAAGGCACAAAGAATTAGACAAGATGGCATAATTACCAGGACCTTCATGAGTCCAATTTAATTCATTTTTGGGCTTCTTGGGATCTTCAACATGATACTTCCTATACACCTCCCTATTCAACTTGAAAGTACTTCCATCTGGGGTAGGGAGAGTAGCATAAGATAAATCCATTTGTAAACTACCACCCAAGTCTACAGCTACTTTTCTATTTAATAACATCCCCCAAACATCCGGCACGTCATATCCGGAAATGCTGCTAAGAATACTTATAAACCTTTAATCAATCCATGCACTTCTATTGTTTGACTGTCCAAGGCACAAATGTTGTGATAAGGTCTAGATATTCTTAAGTTCAATTGTTCCATCACCTTCTTAGTAATAACATTTGAGGTTGCCCCTGAATCTAGCATGCAATTGTGTAACACTTTGTCGTTCACAAGTAAGGAAAGGTAGAAAGGCAAATTCTTTTCATTCTTCCTATCCCAATTCTGTAAGATCACCGGTGCATCCTGGTAAGCCGTGGCTACTTATTTTTCAAAAAGATTCTTGGGTGGCTCATCTATGGCTTTAAGTAACTTTTCCTTTTGTGAAGGAATCTTCATGAGTTCTAATACTGGCACTAACATCTTTACATTACTCAACCATCCACCTAAGTCTATATTTAAATCTGTATTAGTTGGAACTTGAGACTTAGGAGGAGATACCTTGGGAACATTGGTTTGACCTTTATCCTAACTTTTGTTTCCATTCCTTTGGTATGTAATGCCTCTAAACCTAGCCATTTCTGCAACCTATTGGGGTGTGGGCTTGGGCCCATACTTTTCTGTAGCTTTATCAGCAATTCCACTCATAAAGTTTCCATGGCTTCCCAAATCATTTACATCCATCTGCTCATAATGGTCACCATAGTACCTGTCATTACACATGTTTACTTGTTCATTTCCTTGGTCTTCATATTCATTATTTCATTCTTCAAGGAAGACTAGGCAGGTTGATTCCTCATGAAACTCACCACAAGGTCTACAATAAGGCATAGGGCGATGATCCACAAGGTTGGTGGTTTCAAAGGGATTTGGGGGCCTTTGATCATTTTGAGGAGGTCTCCTTGGCCACTTCTTATTTGGCTTATGTTGTTGTCTATTACTTTGAGACCTCTCTATTCTGATCAATCTATTTTGCAAAGCATTAATCTGATTGGCATGGTTGGCTTCCATCTGTTTGACTTGATTGGCATGATTGATTTCCATCTGTTTAACCAACTGAGTAAGTTCTTTCATACCATCACTAGAGGATTTCTGATTTTCAACGTTTTTCTTCTTCTCCTCATAGGGCTGAGAAGAAGACCCTCTAGTAAAACCAGGAATATTTGACTTCCTAGCCTCAAGCATATTTCGTTCAATCCTTAAAGTTGTTTCTTGTGCTGCCGGCAAATTTTGAGGGTCCTTATCCCGTAAGGCATATCTCATTTCTCCCTCAAAAGCTTCTATATAATAAATCAAAATTGCCGCAGCAGGGGGCTTGACATCTTGATGAAGGCTCTTTACCAAGTTATTAAATTTATCATCGAACTCTACCACTGTTTCATTCTCTTTTTTATGGTTGGTGGTGAGTGCACCCAACTAAAACCTATGTTCTTTTTAATCACCCCATCTTTTTCTATACTCATCCAATATTGCATTCAAGGTGCTAAACTTATTGGCAGGAAAATCTTCAAACCAGTCAGCAGCGCTTCCTTCCAATGAATACACAAACAAGGTCATCTTTACATCCTCTTCATCATGACCTCTACAATACTTCCCAACACACCTATGAAAATTTGAGATGTGAGCACTGGCACTTATAGCATTGTTCCCATGGAAGATAGGCAATTTATCAATGGCTTTCTCAGGAACATCATGAGGGGAACCCTCGATGGCTACAAAGTTCAAAGGACTCAAAAAGGTGGCCATTAGAACGTTAGTGTTATTAATGGGATTATTTACGGTTGGTTGATTATTAGTTTGGAACAAGTATTGGATATCGTTGAGTGCTTCCTCCCTAAGACTTTCAAGTAGGCTCCTAAGTGCTTCCTCCCTAAGACTTTCAAGTAGGGTCTAGGAGCTACTGACTTAATCTTCCCCTACAACCTTGTTCAGCTCGGGGAAAAGAGGCAAAGCACCTTGAAAGTTGCCCCTAGTAGTATACTCGCTAGATTTTTTCAATGGAGTCGCCCACTTAAATAGGAATCACACAAAGCTAACCGATATCAAGTTCAAAGAATTTTAAGGCCCAAAGATTTTATTATTATTTAGTTCTTAAAAAGTTAAGTTAAGTCGTTAGGGACCAAGGATAAATGACTATCCCCTAATAAACGCCGCCAAAGATGTTGTCGTCCTATACACACTTGCAAACATGAGCTAAGTCCGGGTCACCGTAGTGTGTCCTTGAGGCACAATGCCTAGGTTCACAGCCCACGCTGTCACTTTGACCGGATTCTTCCGCCTAGGCTTACCCTAGGGAAGCCAAAGGGGTAGACCTTAGTTACTAGATGTGTTAAAGCTAAGTTCTAGGAGTTAGTTTTAATTTCTCAAGGTTAGTGTATATCCTATGATGCACAAGCAACAATGCAAGATGCAAGGGTTGGCATGTGTTTCAAGCCTTTCCTAGGGAAACTAAGACCAGCTACCTAAAGATTGGGCAAGGGTCAACTATAGTAAGTGTTTCGTTACAAGTAGATTATAAATTACTTACAAGATTACATATGAAAGTCCATATGAAAGTTGACGTTAAACATTTGCCTGCATCAACACCCTAAGAACCAACTAGACATTGAGAACAATTGCTAGATTCAACTACTAAGATCTCCTTGCTAATCATGTATAGGACTTCTAACAGCCCTTTACATCATGAGATGAACA
Organism: Picea sitchensis; assembly: GCA_010110895.2. Taxonomy (NCBI): domain Eukaryota; kingdom Viridiplantae; phylum Streptophyta; class Pinopsida; order Pinales; family Pinaceae; genus Picea; species Picea sitchensis. The sequence continues at coordinate 14,445 of SNQJ01S0087258.1, forward strand.
CTTACAACATGACATAAGGACAAATAGATGATGACCAACAGAGAATGTAATGAAACATCAGGCCTTTTGATCAAGGGTCCTCCTAATAACAGACAGATTATGCTGATGTTCTCAGATGATAACAGCCATCGATGTACAAAAGTAGCAGACAACATTATATAAATATGAAACTAACAGGCTAATCACCCTAACCAACTGATCTGTCCTACACAACTAGTAAACCCTGAAACTGATGGTACAAGGAACAATAGATGCCACACAGACATCAGTACACAGGTTACTTAGAAGAAGCCAGCAAATATAACTCTTCAACATGCCATGCAGTAGTTAGAGATAAGTAAATTATTGTCACAAGATATTTTCAGCAGTAACCAACTTTCCCCTTGGACAGAAAGTTGAAAAGAAGAGGCAAGATTACTTAATTGTGCTGCTAGATTATCTAAAGGCAATATCCCAGCTAGGTAAAGTGCATTAGTTGGCAAGCTTAGTGAGAAGACAGCCCATATATTTTAGCCAACCAGGCTGCGTGGAACTGATAACTGTTTATGTCAGCTTATCAGCATTTTCTGGACCTTGTTTTTCATGCAGAATCTTATAGCCACATCTGCATACACTCTCAAAGATTTTCCTTTTTCAAATAGAGAACTTGTCTCTAGTCCCTTCCACGTTCATCGCATTGCTTCCGGAACCATAAGGTAGCAGGGCAAAAAATGTAAAAAGAATACTTCTAGTAGATAAGATGTTTTCACAGCATACATGTACTCTTTCCATTTTTAATTCATCCAGAGAAACACAAAAGCTTTTAAATATTACAAAGAGAAGGGAGCACCTTAATGGACAATAATCTGGGTGCTGACTTCTGAACATGCTGTTGAACAAAGAAGAGGCCCACTGAAGGTTCATTAGCTGCAAGCTTGATCATCTCAGTCAAACTTCCATGCACTGCAATCCCAATGATTATACATGAATAAACGGCTAATCCACTTCATTTTGACAAAGAGAGAAAATTTAGGCAACACGTGCTTGCAGTTGAAGATGGAACAAGATGACTACTGACTTGGAATGAGTAAATTTAACATCATAATAGATATTAGGCCCAGAATGTAATGATTAAAAATAAAAACCAAGTGCAGAAAGTGGCCTTATAGACCTGTCATCATCTACTAGATAACAACAGAATTCTGAAAACCTATTCAAGTAAAATCACAAAGTGTTTATTTTTACAAGTTTATTTCTATGTTTTCATCAACTACCACCTTTTTCAAAGAAAGTTTAACTCGTCAAATTGGTACGTGAGACTAAACATGTAAACTTTCTAGGATATTTGAATGAAATATTGAAACAGAATATTGGCACACAACTATAATATCCTCCACAAACTCCTCCATCCTAAACTTTTTTTTTGAAAATATGTTTTATATTTACATATAAATATTTACAAACTGCAAGGCAAAATAAGGAAGGGTATATACAATGAACATCATAACCTCTTCCGTAAGGCAACTAGAACAGAAATAAAATCAAAATAAGCTGGGGTCTCTAAAGATTGGGCATCTTTGATCAACAGTGTGCTCTTATAGCTAGAAGCTGTTAAAAATATGTTATGCTGACTCTCCTTGCATATGTAAGGGTCAGTACTTCCTCCAAGGTGTAACGACCTCCACAAAGTGTGCAAGCGACCCATCTCAAGGATCCAAGGCTCTGTCACAGATCCCAAAGTAGCCATAAATCCCAAGGCATGTGTCACAGATCCCAAAGTAGACATCAATCCCGATGTAGGTACACAGGTCCTAATGCATGTACACAAATCTCGAGGCACATACACAAATCCCAATGCAACTATCACAAATCCCAATGCAAGAGCGTTTTACTCAAATAAGCATCTTTTGCATCCAGATATGTATCATGAGGTGATTGATTATAAATGTCATCTTTCAAATAGCTCAATGATTCATTTAACTCATACCCCCTTTCTAAATTGACTAAGGCAAGGACAACATTAACCTTTATTACATGTGACACATAATTCCTAGGACACTAAGCAAGGGAAAGTGTAATGATGGATGATATGATTAGGCAGGTAACGTCATGGGTTGACTTGCATAGCCAAGTAATGTTTGTTAAAGATATCCATCCACATGAATGCCTTGAAAGATGAGGATGCATTTTTTTGTACTGAGTTACCATTTCCTCAGCATTGTTTCTTACTACCTCTTTTCCTGCCTTTTTCTTTATTTGATTTGTCCCTTTTCCTTTAGATATGCATTGTAAAGCATGGGACTTGGGGCATTGGCATCATAGCAAGGTGGCATAGTTCAAACTTTGTTATTTGGATTTTGAGTTTCTTTTGCTTTATCAACCTCGAGCTTATGGTTCTTAAGGCTTTTCTCATGGGACTATGAAGAATGAACCTTGCTATGACATATGACAAACCAACCGTGAGCGGGACAATGGAATATGTATATGGAATAATGGGGAAAAATGAAAAGTGTTAAGTATGATTAGGGATATGGACATGCTACACATTCCTAGGCCTCTAGTAGTACAACTCAACCCAAGAGTGACAACACTTATCTATTGGAGAATATGAACCCACCCAAGCACAACCTAGTAGGAGACACAAGTTTATTGTGTTATGAGTTATTATCAAATTACACCAATGATCATCACGTTCACGACAAATATAAAGAGCAACATAATCAAATGTGAGCAAAACATAAGATATAGCAATGCACGGTACAATCTCCATCAAAAAGATATGATCATGAGAGTCAACGGAGCAAATATAGGGAACATATCTAGCCAAATGTCCATGGAAAACCATAGATCTCATCTGTGGAATTGTTGATTGTGATGAAAATCACAAGTAAAAAATCCGCTAGTTATCCCTATGTGTCAAAGGATAAAACATTGTATTAAAGCAAATTGATGACCATCCATTGGAACATGGGATCTTTTTAAAACTCCCCTCCACAACCAATTCTAACCCCTCAATTACAAGGAGTCGCCAAAATGTAGTTGCACCTACATCAATCAATGTATCAAATGGTCTAACGTACATTGACCAATTTAGCAAATCATTAATTTAGTTTAAAATCACTATCACTAGTGTGATTTTAAAGCTAAAATTCATTGAGGGAATTTTCTCCCACGTCCAATGAGAGATTGATAATCTCACCATCACTTCATTGATGCAAGAATTTTAATTTGCAAGAAAAATTGAAGCAATGTTGCAAAAGAACACACTAAGTCCTAGTCATGAACCCCATCAAAGAAATCAAAGTCCTATGCACCTTCCTCCACTCAACCAAAGAATGTATCTTCTAAAAATTGGTACAATCCCAAGTCTCAAGACCACGGGTTTTGGAAATATTACACTTATCACAAAATCTATGGACACTAACGAAAAATGTCTAAAGCAGAAAGCAAAGAAAGACAGTGTTAATTACCAAACAAAAGTATAAGAAAGTGGAAGAGGATAGTATTGAGGTCTCCAATCCCAATATTCCTCAGCTACACCTTGTATTGATGGCATCAAAATATACTTGTACTAACAAGAAGCATTGTTCACACAAAATTGTCAAATTAAGGATCGAGTGACACATTGCATCATTAATAATGCCAATATGAAGAATCTCATCTCATAAAGTATGGTTGACTCATTTTCTTTTCTTTTTTGGAAAATGCATTTTATATTACATTATTGGTTAACAATGAGTATATCAAGTCGTTTACATCATTAGGTAATGCTACAATTGTACAAACTACCCCTCCCTACAAAGACAAGGAATCCAACAGATTTCCCTTGGCCCTAATCTCAAGAGAGTTTACATCCTTACAGAAAATGTTGTTTTTGGCGAAAATATCGGCTATCAACACTGTTCTAAGTTCTCTTATCTCACCCAAATGAAAAGAGGAAGCATAAGCACTAAATGTTTCATAGCATCTTCTTTTCCATAGAAAATAGACACCTATCAATCATATGGTGTTCCATATCCCTCTATCATATTGTTTGATCATTCATAAGACACCAAAAATGGCCCTTTTTCCAATTAAAAGTGTTGATAATAGACAATAGGAATGGCATCTTCAATGCTAACCCATTCCCAAAATGCTCTAGCAACTTTACAATCCCATAGCACATGTTTGGCAATCTCTCTTTTGTGACAAATTACACATCAAACATCTATTAGACCTAAGAATGACATTGATATTTAGCTACTAGACTCCAATTAAGCAATAACCATCCACGTACCTTGTCTTGAAAAATGAATAAGACTTCCAGATATCCTAACACCTCCTAATCCACTGGGTTTCATGATCTTGAATAGCTCATTTGTTGTTCAGTCGAGGAACAATTGGTGGGTTTGGTTGAATATCATTATATAGCTCTTTAGTCCTATGATCATAAGAGGTGACACAACAATAACGTGATCAGCCCAATACCCTCTTATTTGCAGTGAGACCTACAATAAAGAAATAACAAAACTAGTGCTAAACTGTAACCACTTTACAAATTACCACACAAACCCAGATCATACAAAACATTCGAGCAAATCAGATTTTCATTACTATGGTACAATAGAGTACATATGGTACAGATAGTAAATTTCTCATCATATGGTACTATCTCTCTTGGTCTCCCATTTTCTCCTATGTTGTTTTCTCTCTTTTCTCTCTATCTATCTTCTCTACATTGCTAGCTACTTCTATTATTTAAACCCAACTTATTTAACAATCGATTTCCAATCCTTATGCATGCTAGCAATAATGATGTTGTCTTTTCATCTTTTGGAACTCCTACATGTGATGATTGCAGCTATGTGAGACATTCTCCAGGACACAAACCTAAGAGAGAGCCCCTGAGAGGGGTGTGTGGTTCCTATCTGAGACAGAGCTAGAACGTAGAGATGGCCTCCTCTTTACAGAGAGTTGAGAAGAACTCCAAATGATTCTCATGTGTAACGCAGTGAGAAAGGAGATCTACAGAGTTGGACGTGCCTGTGGCTGAGCACAAGGTGAACGTGTGAAATCCGAAAGAGCTGGGTGCATCATCTTGAGACAGAGATAAAGATGATGTATTAGCCTCCTCTGAGCAGAGAGTTGATGAACTCTAGATGACTCCTGTATAATGTAGTGAGAAAGAAGATCTATTGAGTGGACGTCTCTGTGGACGAGCACAGGTGAACGTGATCCTAGTGGTTGAGCACTAGTGAGAGTGGTTCTTCTGTGTAATGCAGTGAGCCAGAGATATGGGCATCCCTATGGATGTGCCCCTAGTGGTTGAGCACTAGTGGGTGTATGAGATCCCTTGCTATATTGTTCAAGAGTCAGACCTGCCTGTAACCCTAATTGTAATGTAAAGAGTACAGGTCGGCCATGTTGACCGCCTATTCAACTAGGGGGTCAACTCCATGTACCATGAAGATATGCATCATCAGATGCTACCAAGTCAGAGACTATTTGGTTCTACAGGGCAATTTTTGCCTCCAACACACATTTTTGTAAATGGAATTTCTGCTCTCCTGCGTGGGATAATAATGTAATAGGTCTGCATGGATCATAGTTAGGTCAGTTACCTTAGGATTTCTTCATTAGGAGAATTCCTTTCACTGAGTGTTTTTTATCCTCGGGTTATTAATTTGGCCTAACAAGCCTTATTAATTTCTCTTGAGTTTTTCACTCCCACTATTAATAAATCTTCCAAAGTGGTGAAAGGCGTCCTAATGGATTCATCCTCTGGTGGCTAGTGTTTAGAAATGATGTAAATGACCATGTAAGACAGCTCAAAAAGTTTCGCGGAATTTTGTCGAGTCTAGATAGGTTTTTTTTAATAAATTAAAATTTCCTAAGGTTGGAAATTTAATTAATTAATTAATTTTTGATAAATATTGTAAAAAATTGGGTCCTTGGGGTTTTTATAGGGGTATTTGTGCTCAAAAGAAATGGAATGAGACCCCATACACCCTTGGACCAAGTTTCAGTTCAGTCGGACAACTTTTGCTAGATGTTTGTCCACATAGGAGTCTTAGTCAGATAAAAGCAATTTTAATTGCTAACCCGTGACATGGGAAAAATGTCAATTTTGTAATAATTGAGTAAATGGAGTGAAGTAATGATGTATAATGATGAGAGAGACATATCCTAACCTACCCAACCCCTTTCCTAACCATTGTACACCCCCTTTACCCATTTCTCACTTTGACCCTCACACCCTCCTTGGGATTTGGGCCCCCCTTCCATGTGAGAATCAATAACTCACTTTAAAACAAGTCGTGGGCCCCTCCTTCATGAGGTGCACCCTTCCTAGCCTCCCACGTCCCACATTGAGTGTGTTCCACACACTCAAGCACACACCCACTCAAGAAAGCTCACGCCCTCCTTGGGATTTGCACCCCATCTCTTGGAAAAAGTGGAAACATCTTGCAAGAAAGCGGAAACTCGCTTTAAAGCAAGTCGTGGGCCTTCCTCTTGGCCTATGCGCCCCTCATGTGCTTCCAAGTCACCCTTGGAGTGTGTGCCACACACTCCCACCTTCCAATTCTTGCTAAACCTAAAAGCTTGCGCCCTCCTTCATTTGGTCTCATCTATGGCTTGGGTTTTGACAAATGGCAAAGATCCAAGAGGGCTCTCTTTGCCTCTCAAGCTATAAATAAAGCCTCTCCCTCACTCATACGTCACCATTCTTATGAGTATTGTTATGCTACCATTTTCTTATCATCTCTCTCTCTCTCATTGTTCATCTTGCTTCCATTTCATTTGTTCTTGAAGAACTTGGAGCAATTTTGTTGCTACAACCTCTTCCATTGGTAATAAAGAAAAGCTTTGGAGGAATCGTGGAGTACGAGACTTTGTCTGGATGTTCCATTCTATTGTGAGGTGATCTTGTTATGTTCTTTAAATATTGTTGTGAAATATAGAGTAGTATTGCTTGGGTAAATTTTGTTTACTTAGCTAGGTTTAGCAATAGTGTAGTTGCTGGCCTATATGCCTTGTATTTACTAATGATACTAACTTTGTTGTGTTATTAGTGCATGCAATCCATTATCCACTCTTGTCTCACATTTTATTTGAAGTTTGCAGGTTATCTCAAAGAGCGTTGTTGGGATAGATTCGAGCAAGGATCTACCCTCATCACTTATCAAAACTTCATAAGCTTTTCCATTTATCTTTATGTTCTTATCATATTCAGATTTTGGTTGCTAACACTCTTAGATAGGTCATTTCAATACTTTATATTTCTGGTTTTTATATGTAGAAGATTTTTGTTGCAAAACAGAAATTTTCTTAACATTTTGCAAGTGTGTTGCAGCATTTTCAGCAAGCAATAGCTTGCTGACTTTTGCAGTTTCTCGCCAGGTCAAGGGTGCATGCTGCCTGTTTTCAGTCACAACACATTCCCAAAGGCCCCCTTATAAAGTGGTAACAATGCCCTTATTTCTCTTTCTCTTTAAAGCATTGTAAGCAAGCCCAAAGGGGGTCCCCAAAGTGGCTTGCCTTCTTGTTCCGTTTTCCGTTTTCATTTTCAGTTTTAGCTTAGTTTTTTTTCGTTTTCCTTTTATTTTTCTCACCCCCATAGAATAGTTAGCTTAGTTGTGAATGTCTAATATGCATGCTTATGGTTAGAATTATCTAGATTAGATATCACACGTAACTAAAATGCTAGGTTAAGCCCGTGGAGGCATAGGAGAAAATCTCTTGCTTTCATCATTTCTTTACTTGCAAGCTATCGTTCCTCAAGCATTTATCTTTCAGTTTGCAACACATATGGGCATGTTAATAGTGTAAAATAATCACTTTCGTTTCAGCAATCTTTTCAAGTTCTTACGCTTTACATGCAACGAATTTATGATCTAAGAACTTCACTTTTCATTGCTTAAACATTTCGGTTTTGGCCCTTCTCGGCACTTTTCGGGCAAGTATAACTCACAGTAATACACTCAAACACTTAAAAGCACTTAGTCCATAGGTCTAAAAACCAACTAGACTTAATAGGACACCTTTACCGACCCATCTTCACCATTTAAAACGGGGACTAGAGGAAGCAACGGAAAGGTGATAGGCTGGGGACGGTCTCGTGGCGCTCAGCGTCCTTTTCCGAGAGTACTTTTTTCTTGGGCTAACCTGTGGAGCTAGGGTAGGCCTCGTTGCCATACTTGAGCACCCAGCAGTTACTTGGTAACAGGGGGACGGAAGTATTGGGTTGACACTTAGTTAGGATTGAAGCATCTTTTAATAAATCTTTAATAAATCCTTAATCCACATACATTGGGCAATCTATTTAGCTTCTCATTGGTGATCTGCATTTATACTTGCAAGTACTTTCATTTTGCATTTATTTCACATGCAAGTTATCTTTATGAGTTGTGGATTAGTTATCTAAGTGGTTATATCTGTGTTTCGGAACACTTTCATTTTCCAGTATCTTTAATTTAAGTTGTTTGGTGTGATCCCTCAAGAAGTTGCATATCCTCTGGGAGGCACTGTCTTGTTGGGTCTTGAGTGATTTTTCGTATACGCCATTGACAACAGTCCAATAGGGTAGTGCATTCCTTTTTAGGGAGGCACTTTGTTGTGAGCATGCTAAGCTTGTTGTGTTGATGGTTGTCTCATATTGATTATCTTTAATTCCTGCACATACAAGCAACTTGTTAGTTAGTATTTGTATATCTTGTATCCATTGCATCTATTTTAGTCTAACTTTGTTGTAATCTTAGATATTCTTTATTATAGCTTTGTATCTAGCTTGTACTCAAGCTTGTTGTAATATTTGTAATCTTTGTAAATCTCGTGTAATTAATCTCCCTTTAATTTAGTTGACCCCTTGC
>SNQJ01S0087259.1:16977-27998 GCA_010110895.2 Picea sitchensis
CCTCAGTAATCCAATAATTGGTTTCAGAACAGGTTCTTTCATAAATCAGTTTAACCACTGAAAGGTAGATCATGGAGAGAAACAAAATGTATAAAAATGGAATACCGCGGTTTGATGGAAAAAATTATGCATTTTAGAGAAGAAGGATGAAAACATATATACAGGCACAAGGATTTGAAATTTGGCAATAAGTTGTAGATGGATATAAAGAGCCGGCAGTTTCACTGACAAAAGAAAGAGCAATTAAACTCGGGCAAAATAATTCCAAAGACACAAATGCACTTCTAAATGGTCTTTGTGAATCAGTTTACACCAAAGTTATAAATTGTAAATCCGCTAAAGAGATTTGGGACAAGATTCAAAATATTTATGAAGAATATTCAAAAGTCAAAGTAGCAAAGCTTCAAACTTACAAAGGTCAGTTCGAACAACTAAAGATGAAGGAAGATGAGAATATTGTAGCTTACTTCTTACGAGTTGAAGAAATAATAAATGCAATCATAGGATTGGGAGAAGAAATTAAAGAATTTGTAATTGTTCAAAAGGTACTAAGATCTGTTCCTATGAGGTTTAATCCTAAGATATCAGCACTAGAAGAAAGAGAAGATCTAGACTCAATAAGCATGGACGAACTACATTGAATCTTCATAGCATATGAAATGAGAATTGAACAGGAAAATCTAGATATAAAAGAAGCAGCTTTCAAAGCATCCAAAAGGTCAAAGCAAAAGGGAATGCAAAAACAAAAAGAACATAGCAGCAACAGTGACATCTCGGAAGATGATGAATAAATCGCCAACTTTGTCAGAAGATTGAACAAGGGAACCAACGACAGATATAAAGGTAATTTTCCTTTGATTTGTTTTAATTGTGATGGTATTCGTCATTTTTATAACAATTCCCTCATAAGAAAAATAAGAGGAATGATGAAGATTACTCAAATAGAAAACAAACATATAAAGGCAAAAGAACCACAAAGAAAGTTTTCAAGAAAAGATTATGCACCAAATAAAGCATCTCATCATCAGATGAAGATGAAGTCAATAACAGTGAGACAGAAAGAGTTCTATTCATGGCAGTAGAATAATCTGACAAAGAAGACACCGAAGAAGAATATGAAGAGGCAGAAGTTGACTACCGAGAAGAATTGTTGCGTGCCATAGAAGTTATAAGAAGAGAAAAGAATAAAAGCAAGAAGCTACAAGTGGAACTAGACAAGAAAGAAGACGCTCGGGAACTAGAAAAAATGATCACAAATTTGAAGGTTTAAATAGAAGAAGATAAAATAATTGAAGAAGCACTCAAAGAACAGCTAGAAGAAAGAGACGGGATCATTAGAAAATTGGAATTAGATATTGTCACATTAAGAAAGGATATTCAAAAGAAAAATATGCAGAACAACTCAAAAGTTTTGGATGACATTATCAACATTAAAAAACCTCATCATGAAAAGTTCGGGCTTGGATACAATCAGACATAAAAGAGATCAAGCTCCAAAACAACAGAGCAATAAACATATCCAAAAATCTATGCAGAAACAATAAAAGGGGATAAGAAGATCTACAAGGAAGATTATAGGGACACTCCTCCACCAAGAAGATTCATATTTCATAATCAACAACCAACATATAGGCCTCGGGAAGAAGAAGTATTCACAATAGCAACTCCTTTCAGAAGATCTTCAAATCCCAGGTATCAAACTGTCTTTTTTGGTTTGAAATTCATACACAAAAGGGTTATCCAAGAAGGCCTAGTGAAACAGAGAGAAGAAGTTACAACAGGTTTGAATCATTGAGAATTTAAGTGGAATGCTACAAGTGCAACAACTTTGGACACATGGCCAAAGATTGCAAAATGACATTTCCTCCTAGAGAACCACAACACAACAACAATAGTCACAGACAAGAACCTTAGAAGAGAACATGGATAAGAAAATAGAATTGGTATAGCAATGAAGAATGCACACTCGCTCTACAAGCTAATCATAAAAAACGTGGTTGGTATTTTGACAGTGGTTGTTCAAAACACATGACATGTGATAAAGACGGGTTTCTTACATTAAGAAAGGAAAGAGAAGGATAAGTATCCTTCGGAAATGATGATTCAGCTAAAATCATTGGAAAAGGCACAGTCAGAATTGGAAACAAGAATACCAAGGCAGAAAATGTTCTACTAGTAGAAGATATGAAACATAATATTCTAAGTGTGAGTCAAATGTGTGACCAAAGTCATAAAGTTACTTTCGATTCACAAAATTGTAGATAAGTAAAGAAGGTTCGGGAAAATTGATTGCAACAGCTGCAAGAACATCAAGGAACATATATGTACTAAGTGAAATTGGAAATGAAAAGTGTTGTCCAAGAAAAGAAGATGAAAGTTGGTTATGGAACAGAAGAATGGGTCACATACACTTTGATAACCTTGTCAAAGTTAGCAAAAAGGAATCAGATAGAAAAATTCCCTAGATTACGAAACCAACCAACACTTTATGTAAGCATTGTCAACAAGGAAAACAAACAAAGACCAGGTTTAAATCAAAAGAATATTCAACGACAAGACCACTGGAAATTGTGCATACTGATATCGTTGGAACAACTACAACAAAGGGTTTAAAAGGTGAGAAATACTTTATGTTATTAGTTGATGATTATACAAGAATGACTGCACTTTTATTTCTTAGGAATAAGTCAAAAGCTTTTGAAAACTTCAAGGTCTACAAGGAATTGGTTGAAAATGAAATGGATTCAAAAATCAAATGTTTGAGATATGATAATGGAGGAGAGTTCACTTCAAAAGAATTTATGGACTACTGCAGCAAGCATGGCATAAAAAGGAAATTTTGTGTTGCTAGGACACCTCAACATAATGGAGTTGTTGAAAGAAAGAACAAGACAGTATAGGAAATGGCTCGAACAATGTTAATGGATTCCAAATTGACAGATATATTTTGGACACATGCAGTGCATACAACGATTCACATTCAAAATAGAGTAATGCTCAAAAACAAAACTGACAAAACTCCCTACGAGCTATGGAAAGGAAGACCAGCAAATGTGAAGCAATTCAGAGTATTTGGAAGCAAATGCTACATCAAAAGAGAAGATGGCAGAATGGGAAAGTTTGACTCTCATGTGGACAAAGGAGTACTTGTTGGTTACTCAAGTACAAGGAAAGCATACAATTGTTACAATCTGAGGTTGAACAAAGTTGTGGAAAGCATCAATGTAAAAATTGATGAAACGGGTGGACGAGAGTTAAAGGAAGAAAAAAATGAATCAATGGAACAACTTTACGAAGAAGAAGCAGAAGATGAAGAAGAAGTAGAAAGGGAAGATGAAGAGGATCAGACAAAAGTAGAAGATCAAGTTCATCAACTGCCTCCAAAGACACCTATAAAACGAGTACAAAAGAATCATCCTTCAGATCAGATTATCGGAAACAAAGATGCAAGTTTTGAGACTAGAAGAAGAATTTGTTTACCCTAACAAACGCATCTAGCACTCTCATCTACGATTGAACCAAACAGTTTTGAAGAGGCCAGCAAGGATGAATTTTGGCATAAAGCCATGGATGAAGAATTGGATCAAATAGAGAAGAATGACACTTGGGAATCGGTTCCAAGACCAAAGAATAAGAATGTGATTGGCACAAAGTGGGTATTCAGAAATAAATGAATGAATATGGACATGTTACAAGGAACAAAGATAGATTGGTATGTAAAGGATACGCACAAGTTGAAGGAATCGACTTTGAAGAGAAAGTTGCTCCAGTTTCCAGAATGGAAGCAAAATGATTGCTTCTAGCTTATGCATGCTCCAAGAATATTAAAGTGTATCAGATGGATGTGAAATCATCTTCTCTGAATGGGGAACTTGAAGAAGAAGTCTACATTGAACAACTAGAAGGATTTCAGCTATCAAAGAATGCATATTATGTGTGTAAATTGAAGAAATCCATGTATGGTCTAAAACGGGCTCTCAAAGCATGGTACTCTAGACTGGATAAATATCTACAGCAGACAGGGTTCAAAAAAGGAAGTGTAGACAACAATTGTTGGCCCTTTACCAAGTCTTGGGAGTTTCTTGGTCATGTTGACCTATTTTGGGACTTCGACAGCCTGTCGAAGGAGGAGCGCAAGTCGAATCGGAGATCACGGGATCTCGGCTGCCTTTTGGGCCCCTTTTTGGGTTTTTGGGAATATGTAACGGGAATGGGATGTCGGCCCATGAGTTTTACCCATGTTTAGGCCTATTTTGTAATATATAAATAGATGCCTAGGCTAGATAGAAGTAGTAGTGCATATATGTGATAGAGGTTGGTGTGCTAAGTGCTAAAGGAATGGCTAAGTGCTAGATCTATGTGATCAAAGGATTGTAAGTGCTTTGTGCATACTGCGTGAGACTTGTAGAGCTGAGTGCAAGTCCTTGTGAAATATTGTAGAAGGCTTTGTGTTGTAACGCAAGGAAGAAGGATCTAGCTAGCTGGGTAGGTCTTTTGTCCTGTGCGGAGTAAGGGTTTTGAGGCTATGTGCTTGTAACCGATTGACTGAAGACTATAAAGAAGAAGAGTTGGTGGGCGTAGCCCCAGGGTGGGGGTGAACCACGTAAACACTGTGTTATGTGCTTTGTGTCTTTTCTTGATGTGTTCATATGTTACATGCTAAATGCTCTGATATGTTTAGATAGATCTATTCATGCTTGGTGCTTATTATGTGTGAGAATGTTAGATCTGATCTAGATATTCATGCTTGGTGCTTGATATGCTCATTCTAATCCATTTTTATATGTTAAGTGCTTGAATACTATAGATTAGTGTGAATGTTGCGAAGCTCTGTCGTATAACCGAAGTGGTTATTAACTGTATATCGAGGAACTAATGGTGCTAAGTGCTTTATTAAGTGTTATAATCACATATATGTGTCCCAGCTAAGGTTGCAGACACTTGAGTCCTGCAACCACCCCTGCCACTACCTTGGGTGAGACTTCAACTGCTTCACAGGTGTTGTTGAAAGGGCTGGTAGTTAGGGATTTGTTGGTGCGTTGTTATAGCGTTGAACCCTGGGTCTACCGCTGTGCCAACAAATGGTTCTGTTGTTGGGACCTGAAATTGTGATTGTTGGGAACTGAGAAAGAAGAAGCTTTGTGCAAAGATTCATCCTAAAATTATGAAAGCTTTGTGCATATATATGTGCCCTAATGCGTAGTATTCTACTTGATCTGCAAAGCTCTGTGCTAAAGAGATAAGGTCAAATCTGAATAAATAAGCAGGATTTGAACTCTTGGCACTCTAAGAAAGGTAAAAGTGGGAATTTCTGACTAAAAGAGGTAAGATCTGCAAGCTCTGTGCTCTAATAAAGGTAAGAATAGTTAAAAGTGTTAGATCTGAAAGCTTTGTGCTTTGTAGAAGTAAGATAAGTGGAAATTTTTGTTTCTAGAATATGGATCTAGGTCTGTTTAATAGAGTTTGTCTTAGTTTGAAAGCTAGGTCATTAATAGATGAAAGAAGATTTGATATGGGTAGATCTAATAAGAATAGTGAAAGATATATTATACCTATGGAAAGAAAGAAGGTTTGGACTAACGAATGGATGCAGGATCCTAGAAAGAATTTGTTGCAGGTTAGATCTCATGATCATAGTGTGCAGTATAGAAGAATACGGGGATCATTTAAAAGGAAGAGAGGATTAACCCTCTGTTACAGTTGCAGAAGGCCGAGACATCTTGCTAAGGAATGCCCCGGTGGAAGACCTAGTTGTCTTTGTTGTAAAGCTCTAGACCATGAAGTATTGGATTGCTCTAAAATGATTGCTAAGCTTGAAAGAATGAACCTGAATCAAGAAAACCCTAAGGCAGATCTAGAACCTACGGACGAACCTCAAAAAGAATCAGAGAAAGAATTGCTACATATGAAAGAAACCCTGAATGACCACCGACATATCAACTTATCAAAGATATTCAAAGAGAAGGAATGCATCGAAGCAAGAATAGGAGAATTTGACATTGACTGTGTTCTGGATGAGGAAATGCAGGTGAATATTATGCCAAAGAGAACCTGGGAAGCTATAGGAACTCCTTCTATGATCCCTTCACTAAGAGGAATAAGTTTATTCAGAGGAAAGCTAGTAAACCTATGTCGAAGGCTCACTCGGATACCTATGTCTGTCAATGGAACTTCAACAGAAGAATACTTTGACATTACTAAATTTGTTGAAGACAGTGCCTCGTTTACCATGCTAATAGGAAAATATTGGATTGATAGAGACCAAGCCCGATGAAAGTAAGAATAAGAAGTTTTGGAACAGAAGAAGCAAGAGTTAAAATCCTTTATGACCAGAAGGATCGTGCACTTAATTGAGGAACAGGAGAGCAGATTGCAGATATTTAATACTAGCAACCCGGATGTCGAAGCTAAGAGAACACTAGAGGATCCTCAGAAGATTGAATTACCTATCCTAGACAAAGAAGAAGTATTATCCAGGAACCCTAGGAAATAATTTCAACATCGCGAAGTAACTAAGACCAAAGAAGATAAGAATAAGAATGAGAAAATCATTGTCGAGACGAAGCTCACTGGAAAGAAGGCTAGAAAGTTAAGAAAGAAAAGGACTAAGACTGAAAAGTTACAGGAGGTTCTAGAGGAGACCTCGCAGAAAGAAAAATTGCAGAATTGGAGCTTCGCTGAGATATCAGAACAGCAACACATGGCACTTCGCCATGATGAAGCAATATAGTCATTGGGGTCGATATATCTGTTCAACTTTCGCTCCGAATGGATAGAAAAGAAATAAAGATTCGTCATCTGACCATTGGACCGCACCATAACGGATCGAACAGGAGTTAATGGAGGCTCATACCCGTTGCAAGCCAACCGTTGTCGAATTACCTACTTAGCTCATTGTGCCATGCACCGAGAACACTTTTTCCAATCGATAATTTGAGCCCACAGCCTAAGCCAAGTTTATACAGTGATCATTGTTCTCTCGTTCTCTATCTCATTACTGTGTCTGAGTTGTTCCCCGATCCCACGAATTGTTTTCCCCGAGTGCGTATGTCGAAAGCATTGAGCGTTGCAGAAAAAGCCGTTGAGGAATTTTTTATCAACTTGATGACAGAGAGAGGAGTGTCGGAGAGAGGAGTGTCTACCAGTGTACAAGCATCTTCGACGAGAGGATTGCAGGCCTCTCCATCCACTGCTCGAGCCGGACCATCTCGGCCAGCTGATGAGAAATGCACGAAACACATAGATGATATCGCGAATGCTAAGCTGATTCTGAGCATTCTACCTGCTTATCTACCACCTCTGAGCGATGAAATAAACCGAGACAGTGTGCCCCAAGATTTTGAATATGAATTGGTCATTGCGTACCTTCCGAAAGGGATACGTCCAGTGCACGCAAATCAGACTAATATCGCAATGTTGAATTTTAGTGACTTCAACCTCGGTGACAGGAAAGTGTACAATATGCTAGCCCCATGCACGTATCTGACTAGAACCAAGGGAAAGAATTCAAAGATTGTTCCCCAACAGTGGACCATGAACCTCGCATAATGCACACTGCTTAATGTAATGAAGATTCTTCACTTCAGGAGGCATCAAGAAGTGAACGCGTGCATCAAGTTGTTGATGTCCTGCTATCATGGAGGATAGTTATGGTTGAACCACCGCATAATAGTGGATCCAACTTTGATTAATCGGATCATAGGGCTTAGCATGCAAGGCCCTAACCCACAGGATTTCTACCCCGGAAAGATCGCAGATCACGCTCTTTCCCAGAGAATAAAGGATACTTGCGGTGATGTAAAGAAGGGCACACAAGGCTACAAGGTAGCCTCTATATAGAGCAACGCAGTGCGCCTTGCCTGTTAATTGATCACAGGCAAGCTAGTTCACAAGAACCGACCGACCCAAGTAACTAGATTCGTAGTCGACCTCGCAAGGAAGTATGCGGCGGGACTATAGATGAATTGGGTGACGTACCTCGTGAACTAGCTAGAACTAGATTGCAGGGAAGCACAAGATTAGAGATACGAATTCCACTTCAGCTGGCTTCTTATCCTGGTCACCTTCATTGCATGGGAGATGCCGGAAGGTGCGACCTTCCTGGACACCGAGCCATTTGAACCTCTGGCCGTGAAGTTTAATACGTTGTGGTACTCCAGCGACATGAAAAAGCACTGGAAATCAAATGTCATCTTCCACATGTATTATAACCAGTTGAAGGTAGCCATATAGGCCACGCCTCGCATAACCCCGAACACACTCCACAGGTTTAGACCCTTGATGAAATTCAGTGCAGACTGCCATTTCATCTATATCACCACATGCGCTGATGAGCATAAACAATACCTACATTCATACTACAAGTTAATGGAGGATGACTTGGAGGATATTTCCAAGTAATCGTCGGTGGACCTCCTTGTTCCAGCAGACCCCGCAGAAATGTTCGATGTTTACAGCCACGAAACTGCATCGGATACAGCCAGACCTAGCAAGATAAAGAAGACCGAAGAGGTCCATGATTTAGACAGCGCATCCGTGAAAACCCTCTCCATCTCAGTAGAGAAAGGAGGTGATGGCACAAAAGTCGAATAGAAAAAAGGCGAGGTTACACTGCCAAGAGACGAGGAGGATCCCTCGAAGAAAATGAAGGTTTCTCCTCTGAAACCTTCTTCAAGGAAGAAAATGAAAGCAACCATAACCAAATTTGAGACCACCCTCACCTCACATGACTTCAACTTCATCGTCGCATCAGTGAATGATGCTTCGCTGGAGATAGCAAAGAATCAAAAAGATAAGCAGGAGGAGGTGTTCAGTCGCATTAAGGATGAACTCGAAGGAGTGCAGCAGGCACTACAGTCCAGTCACGTAGTATCCACTGCACCCCTGACAGTTGGAACACCAGAACTAGGTGATGATCCTGATGAGCCCACTCAATTACACTGGATCGCTGATACAATTGAAGCTCACCTTTGATGAGCTCACGAATAAATAACACAAGCCACCCAGGCTTTAGCGCAAGTTCAGAAAGACCTTGAGGACCAAAGAAGTGTTGCAGAAAAGGAAAAGATTTCTCTACAAGCGAAATGGGATGAAGAAAAAATAGAGCTACAGCAAAGCAAGGAATAGTTGCTCATCAAGCAACTTGAAGTTAAGGAAAGAGTCAATAGAGAACTCCGTTCTGTGATAGTCGTCGAAGTATAGACCGAGGATCGAGTTCCACAGCAGGTGGCACAACTGGAAGAGGTAATCCAGAATCTATAGCAATGCATCACCGACTTAGAGCTCTATGCAGTACTTGAAACCCCACAGAAGATAAGGAACCAAAGAGAAGAAGTTGCCCACAATGCAGTTGACAGATTAAAATCTCTTGCCATGGAGTGCAAGCAGCTCAGTAACCGTAGCACCCAGACCTATGAAAATCTCACTGAAAATATGGAATTGCAGACATTGGAGTCGCAGCTCCAAGAAGAAAAGCATAACATAGATACACTACAGGCACAACTAAAGGCTGTGTCAGTTGTCGAAAGGATGAAGAGGTCTCAAGAAAAAATCACAACTCAGCATCAGATCCATATGATTCAAAGCAAAGTGATGGAAGTCACTCAACGACTTCAACCTATGCAAGACAAGGCATGTTTGTTGTTTACAAAGGTCGAGAGCCAAGGAGAAGAGCTAGAACAGGTTGTCCTCACAGCAGAACAACGCCTAGAAGGTCCAGTGAATGACGCAGTGATCCAGGAGTTCACCGAACAAGAGGCTACAGAAAAGCAGCAAGTCAAAGAAGCTCGATCCAAGCTCAAGGCGTTCGACGAAGAACTGCCCAGACCTGAGTGACTCGGGATGAGTCACAAGTGAGTGTTGGGGGCCTGTTGGCCCTTGACCAAGTCTTAGGAGTTTCTTGGTCATGTTGACCTATTTTGGGACTTCGACATCCTATCGAAGGAAGAGCGCAAGTCAAAGCGGAGATCACGGGATCTCGACCCCCTTTTGGGCCCCTTTTTGGGCTTTTGGGAATATGTAACAGGAATGGGATGTCGGCCCATGGGTTTTACCCATGTTTAGGCCTATTTTGTAATATATAAATAGATGCCTAGGCTAGATAGAAATAGTAGTGCATATATGTGATAGAGGTCGGTGTGTTAAGTGTTAAAGGAATGGCTAAGTGCTAGATCTATGTGACAAAAGGATCGTAAGTGCTCTGTGCATACTGCGTGAGACTTGTAGAGTTGAGTGCAAGTCCCTGTGAAAGACTGCAGAAGGATTTGTGTTGTAATGCAAGGAAGAAGGATCTACCTAGCTGCGTAGATCTTTTGTCCTATGTGGAGTAAGGGTTTTGAGGCTCTGTGCTTGTAACTGATTGACCGAAGACTATAAAGAAGAAGAGTTGGTGGACTGATCCGTCGGATCTTTTAATGAATTATGGTTGAGTTTTAATTTTGCATGTGTTAATTAACCATTTGAGAAACTTAGTGAAGGAATGAGGAAATAAGAGGAATTATGACAGCCATATATACATTTGCAGATCTGAAATGAAAGAATAAACAGCAAACCATAACACGCAGATTGATAACGAAGTTCGACACAACTTTGCCTACGTCTCCCGGCCTTTTCTCTGTGGGGGAGGCTTCTTTATTTCTGTTCAAATGCTCAAAAGTACATCATTGCAATGCCAAATGGATACAAGACTAATCTGGTCATGTTCTTTCAGATATCAAGAACCCTGCAAAGAAAACGGCACGCAAAATGGACGTCCGGAGCTCCCAGAAATGATCTGATAGTGTCTCCTCCTCAAAAGCTTCTCTGCCTCAAAATGGTTTTGGCTTGGCTTCTCCTCAACATAACTCTACTCTGAATTCCCTCTATGGCCTCAAACAGTCTTGGGTTATATAGCTGGGAAGTTGGTTGCTCATCTCCAACTTCCTCCCAAAATTTAGGCTCCAAAACTACCCAATAACTCCCAAAAATGGAGAAAATACATTAAAAATGGGCTTAATTACAATTAAAAACCAAAAATTGGTTAT
>SNQJ01S0087259.1:28008-46497 GCA_010110895.2 Picea sitchensis
TTCTAGAAGCGGAAGCTTCTATTAGGTCTTCTTACATCCGCCTTATTTTATTTTATTGAAAGGCCTTATTAATATTGACCTTTATTACATCTGAATACATTGATCTACCTATGTGCGGGTTAGGACCTTAACAACAGGTATGATATGTTGAATATGGGTGATATGCCCACATCATCTGGCAGCTCGATCTCATAGGCATTTGCATCAAACTTCCTTAAGATCTTACATGGTCCTATCTTCTTCATCCTCAACTTGTTATATGTTCCCCTTGGGAACCTTTCTCTCTTGAGATGTGCCAAAACCCGATCCCCTAAATAAAATTGAAGCTCTTTGCGATGTTGATCAGCTTTGTGCTTGTACTCTTGGCTAGAGTTCTGCAACTGTTCTTTGATTTGACTATGGAGCTTATGCATTTCTGCAGAAAAATATTCTGCTCCAACACTTTTGATCTCACTCTGTTCCAAGTCTCTCAGCTCAAATACTCCTCTTGGCTACATTCCATACAGTATTTGAAATGGGCTCTTTCCGGTGCTCCTGTTTGGTGAGTGATTGTATGCAAATTCTTCTTGTGGAAGAATCTGATCCCACTGAATATGATGCTCAGTGACCAGACTACTCAATAAGTTTCCCAAACTTCTATTCACAACATCAGTTTGTCCATCTATCTGAGGGTGATAAGCTGAGCTGAGGGAAAAATATGTCCCCAACTTCTTCCACAGCGTTTTCCAGAAATGACCAACAAACTTGGTATCTTTGTTTGAGACAATACTTTTGGGTAATCCATGAAGTCGAACAACTTCCTTGAAAAATAAATTTGCAACATGTGTTGCATCACTAGTTTTTTGGCATGGGATAAAGTGTGCCATCTTTGAAAATCTATCCACCACTACAAATATGGAATCACATCCTCTTTGTGTTCTTGGCAATCCAAACACAAAATCCATGCTTATTACATCCCAAGGCCTCTCTGGCATTGGCAATGGTTGATACAATCTAGTGTTTTGTCTTTTACCTTTTGCATGTTGGCAGATTCTACATACGTTCACAAACTTTATCACTTATGTTCTCATACCTAGCCAATAGTATGAATTTTTCAACTGTGGAAATGTTTTATCATGGCCGAAATGTCTAGCCAATCCTCCACTATGATTTTCCTTCAAAAGGTTATCCCTCATTGAGAATTTTGGTATGCAGAATTGATTTCCCTTGAACAACAATCCCTCTTGAATAATATACTATGTCCACTGGCTCTTGTCTCTCAGCACATGATTTGCACATGCTTCGTATGCTTCCTTGAAATTTGGATCATCACTATACATTTCCTTAAGGTGTTCAAACCCTAAGGTCTTCACCTGAAACTCCTACAGAATCAAACATATCTTGCTCAATGCATCAACAACTTTGTTAGCATTTCCAAAAAATTGTTTTATGACAAAAGTAAAATATTGTATAAACGCAATCCACTTTGCATGTCTTTGATTCAATTTTTCCTGTCTGGTTATGAATTGTAGAGGTTGGTTATCATTATACAAGACAAATTCCTTTGGAACAAGGTAGCGCCTCCATTTCTTCAAGGCTTGAATTATGGCATAAAACTCTTTGTCATATGTGGAGTACTTTCTCTTAGTCTCATTCAACTTCTCACTGAAATATGCAATAGGTCTATTATCTTGGCTCAAAACTACTCCAATTGCAACTCCACTTGCATCACATCTCACTTGAAATGTCTTTTCGAAATTTGGCAAGACCAGAATCCGTCATTTTTTTATCTTCTCCTTCAATATATTGAAGCTCCTCTCGGCCTCCTCTGTCCATTTAAAATACTTGTGCCTCTTCTTCACTGTATCCATCATTGGTGCACAAATTCCACTAAAATTTCTGATGAACTTCCTATAGAAACTTGCTAATCCATGGAATCTTCTCACTTCAAACATACTCTTTGGTGATGGCCATTCTTTGATTGCTTTCACCTTCTCTAGATCCATCTTCAATTCATTTGAAGAGATCGCAAAACCCAAGTAAATGAGTTATGTCTTCATAAAGGAGGACTTCTTCAGATTTATCAACAGCTTCTCTTGTTGTAGTCTCCTCGTCACTAATGTCAGATGTCTCAAATGCTCCTCTTTAGTCTTGCTAAAGATCAATATATCATCCAGATATACAACCACAAACTTACCAATAACATCTTTCAATATTTCATTCATCAACCTCATAAAAGTACTTGGGGCGTTTGTTAAGCCAAATGGCATAACAAGCCACTCATACAACCCTTCGTTTGTCTTAAAGTTTGTTGGCATAGGGGCAGACCCAGGGTTCATCTCCAAGAGCGAACCAAGAAGACCTAGTTACTGGCCCTTTCGACAACATTTGCGAAGCAGATGCAGTCTCACCCGAAGCAGCTATGAGGGGGTTGCAGGACAGAGATGTCTACAACCAAAGGGAATATCAAGTGGATCTAACACAAGAACAACACTATGTTCATATATCACTTATCAGCTTAGATCTATTCTGCACATCTATTATCGGATCTAACATAGCAATGCAATCACAATATATCAATGACATAGATAGAATATCAATCACACACCACACCAAATATACGTGGTTTACCCTCTCTTTAGGGCTACGTCCACAGAACTGTGCTATAATATATTAAGGTAAAGCATGCAGTTCTTGTTTGTGCTCTTAGCTAGCATGTCTTTTCTCTTCTCCTTTCTTTCTCTCCCCTCCCTGCGCACCCAGCTGCAAGGTTGATCTTCGCACCCAGCTGAAGATCTTACAATACCATAAGGCTCTAACTCTTAGCACTTATATCTCTCAATACAATACTCACTCACATCAACAATACAAATAGATCAATAGCAATATCTTACCAACCCAAAAGTACCGACCCGACCCAGGTTCTTTAGACCTTTATTTATACATTACAATAGCTCACCAACAGCCTTAGGTCAAAACCTAGGTGTCCAAAACCCTAGATACTAAAACCCTAGGTCAACCTGACCAATATTTTCAAGGCTTCGCTAGCCTGTCTTTCTTTTCTTCTTGTGCGGTGCTCCAAAGCATCCAACGATGGATTTTTCCACTTGTTGAGTTGTCCACGATCCTTCTTCCTTTTTGACTTGTCATTCTTGATCTCCTTTGCCAACAGCTTGCTTTCTCGAGCTTCGCTCCATATTTTCTTCTCTTTTGTTCACTTTGACCCAATAACAGTCACTCTGTCTTCCACAAAGTTTGCATTCTCCCTTTTCTTCCTTGATCTTCGCTTGCTTCCATACCCAAGGGCCAACATGCCCCCAACACTCACCTATGACTCGTCCCGAGGCT
Source organism: Picea sitchensis (assembly GCA_010110895.2). Taxonomy (NCBI): domain Eukaryota; kingdom Viridiplantae; phylum Streptophyta; class Pinopsida; order Pinales; family Pinaceae; genus Picea; species Picea sitchensis. Next base: position 31,336 of record SNQJ01S0087259.1, read on the forward strand.
CTTCAGATCTAAGATTCGTATTTTACTTCGACTCCAGGCTGCATAGTGCAGCCTCTGCATTCTACTCTTTGCCTTCTTCCTCTTTCTCTTGTGCAAACTATATTTTCTATGTCTGGTACCCAATTTCAACTGCACCTTGTACCTAGACCCTTTTCTTCATGCCTTCACTGAGAGTTGCGAGGCAGCTGGTTGTCATAGTACAACTTCAGTTGACTCCCATTCACTAATCCTTCTTTCCACTCCCCATTCAGAGCTTGAATTGTGCATCTCCTCCTTCTGTAACATAAACGATCTCGTATGGCCCTAGCCAATGCGTTCTGAACTTTCCAGGATGTTTTATGAACTTGTTGTCATAGACCAGCACTAGGTCTCCTTGTCTAAATGCCTTATTCTTTATGTGCCCGTCGTGATAGGCCTTCTCTCTTTCCTTCTAAACCTGTTGATGGAATCCTGCAGTGAATCTATCTTCCTCAAGTTCTACCAACTGCGCAAGCCTCTCTTGAATAGCTCCAATGTTATCCATATCTATAAAGGCAACAATTCTTAGGCTTGGTACCAAATATTCCATTGCAACAACATCTTCAAGACCATATACCAACTTAAAGAGGGTCTACATTGTTATCTTCTTACAAGTGGTTCTATAGGCCCAGAACACTGCTGGTACTCTTAAATCCTAATCATCTATGTTCACACAACAAATCTTGGTTAATGTTGTTTCCAAAATCTTGTTGAATGCTTCAATTGTCCCATTTGCTTATGGATGGTACGGTGTGCTCTTTTAAAGGTGAACTGCAAATTCTTCAGTCAAGGCTTCGACTATCTTATTGATGAAATGTGTTCCTTGATCACTCATAAGGATCTTTGGGCATCCAAACCGGGTTATGATGTCATCGAATATGAAGCACGCAGATGTAGTTGCACTACAGTCCTTGATTGCTCTTGCTTCAGCCCATCTAGTCAAGTAATATGTCGCATTAATTATGTACCTTGCTCCTGTACGCTTTCCTGGTGGATTGATAGGTCCAACGAAGTTAATTGCCCATTTCTCAAATGCTTGTAGGGTCATTTGCGGTGCTAATAGAATTTCATTTCTTCTGGATGGTTTCCCAACTCTTTGGTATACATCGCAGCTCTGGAATAGTCTTTAGCATCTCTGTGTAAGGTAGGCCACCAAAGGCCAGCTCTAAGAACCTTCTGCGCAGATGCTTTCCCTACATAATGTCCTCCTGCGATGCATTCATGAGCTTCTGCAAGGATCAATGGTCATTCTGCCTCCATAAAACACCTTCTCAATATCTCATCAGGTCCCATCTTGTATAGATGTTTGGCTATAAGTGAGAAATCTGCAGCATGCACTACTAGTTGTTTATTCTGAGGAATTGTGTACTCACTAGGTGCCATTCCTGTTGATAGGAACTGGACTATCTCTGCGAAGTGGTCATCGATCTTTCTAATGGCTAGTAGATGTGTATCCGGTAGTGTATCCTCCAAACTGGTCGGCTCTTCTCCATGTTCCAACCTCGACAAGTGGTCAGGAACTTTGTTCATTCTCTCTGGCTTTACTATGATCTCAAAATCATATTCCTGAAACAGCATAAGCCATCTTCATATTCGCCCCCCCAACACTAGCTTGTTGACTAGGTATTTCAACGTGGAGTGATCAGTAAACATTTTAAATTGTCTGCCCAACAAGTAGTGGCGAAATTTCTGCAATCCATACACCATGGTTGATCCCTCTCTTTCAGTAGTGGTATAGTTAATCTCAGTTGTAGATAGCTTCCTGCTAGAAAAGGCTAACGGGTGGTCAATGTCTCTTGTTCCTGGTTGTGCTAACATAGCTCCCAATTTAATGGATGATTCATCGACATGCACATGAAACTCCTTGGTCCAATCTTGGAAAACCAGGACGGGTGCAATAACCATTTTATGTTTTGGTGTGTTGAAGCTCTGCTGGCATTCCTTTGTCCAACTAAACTGACAATCCTTCTTCAACAGCTTCTCTGTGGGTGTTGTAATCTAAGCATAGCCCTTAATGAACTTTATGTAATATCATGTGTGTCCCAACACAGTGCACAGTTGTTTGACTGATGTAGGAGGGGGTAGATCAACTATAATGGAAATCTTAGATGGATCAACCAACAATCCATGCTTGCATACAATATGACCTAACAATACTCCAAATGGTGAGAAGAATATGCATTTCTTCATATTCAAAGAAATTTGACACTGCCTGCATTTATCCAACATTAGCCTTAGACATTCAATGTGATTTTTCAACAAACTAAATACGGTCCAATCATCAAAATATGCTTCTATAAATTTATGCAAAAATTCCTTGAACGCATCAACCACCATCCTGGAAAACATGGCTAGTGCATTATTCAATCCAAATGGAATCATTGTATATTGGTAGGATCCCCATTCTGTGGAAAACATGGTCTTATGGTGGTCCTCCTTGGCAATCTGAATCTGATGATACCCTAAAAAGCCATCTGTAAAAGAATAGACCTCATGGCCTCCCATGTTATCTAACACTTCGTCAGTGAATGGTGTAGGGAAGGGGTCATGCAAACAAGCATCGTTCAACTTCTTGAGATCTACGCATATCATGATCTCTCCTATTTTCTTGTCTTGCACCACCATAGGGCTTATCCACTCTGACTCTTTGACAGGTTCTATAATTCCTGCTTCCAACATTCTGTCAAGCTCAATCTTCACGTTTTCCTTATATTTAGGGTTCAGTCTGTAACGTCTATGCTTGATTGGTCTATCATCTAGCTTCAAAGGGATCCTCATCTCTCCCATAGGCCCTTTAATGCCCTTCATATCAGTGAACTTGGTTGGAAACAAGTCTTGATATTCATGCAGTAACTCTGTAATTTTATAAATGGTAGAAGCATCCCAATAATCTCCAACGTTTGCAAACTTTTGTGTCTGATCTATTCCAATATTGACTTTCTTAATCTTGATTGGTTGTCCAATGAATGGAAACTCAACTCCTGGTTCTTCCACATCTCTCTGGCCCTCTGTTTCCGTGATGTTCACCTTCCTCGAATCGTCGTCTTCATCGACATTGATGTTGTAACAGCCTTGCAGTTTCTGGAGAGGCGCAGTCCATTCATCCTGTTCTTGTTCCAAAGGAAGGCTAGATGCCTCCTTGAATAATTTTTGTCTCACAATCTATAATTCTCGATCGACTGATGGATATTGACTTTCAAATAAGAAGGTAGTTACCAAATTCTGAGTCATACCTTGCCAATCTGTAGTGATGAGGCGCAGCTCTGCTTGAAGGAACCAGTTGATAGGTGTCATGTCCAGCATGTTGATGAATTTGTGTACCCATTTCTCTTGAGAGATGTTTCTCCAGGCATCCTCACAGCTTCACACATCGTCCTTTAGGCAGCTTCAACCTATGTAGCGAACTTTGCAACCTTCTACTTGTGATGAGAACCTTGATGTCATCAGGGTACGACACTGTATCCAATCTGTAATGTTACTTTTGTGTGTCCCCCACCGTCTTTCTGGTGTGGATTTCAAGGCCTCATCCGTCGCCAATAATCTTTGTTGTATTGGTACACTTTCTTCAAAGTTCGACAAGAAGGTTTCTAAAGGGTTTACACCATCAAATGTGGGTAAGTTAGTTATGGTTGTGGCGATCCAGAGGACGTCTCTAGTTAATCTAGCACATCTTCTTGTAGATACTTCATACATCTTATTCTGCCAGTTCTCCAATGCTTCTTTTGAGTCTAATGAACATGCACTATCACTTCGCCAGCTTAAGTTTCCATCGGTTGTGGGATTGATGTAATCTTGTTGTTCGGTTGTTAGCTTTTATATGTTTTCCAATGTATATGTGTGGTCTTCTTCTCTGATAGGTTTTATGTATCATTGACCTTCATCTGGATCTAAAGGTGCAATGACCCTAAGGCCATCTCTTTCAAAATTCATACATATTTTCTTTAAGTCAACAATAGTAGAGTTATTGAAGGCCTAATCAATTCTTAACAGTGCAGGGTAAGGGCAATTGTCATCAACTATTTCAATTACCTCAAATTATGAAAATGTTCTTACTCCATCAATGTCCACAGGGACATGCTCCAGTCGTCAAAATGGGTTGACAGCTTGTTGGTTAGCCATCCTAAGTCTGATAGGGGAATAGATCAACTTTGGTTTTCCCATCTGTGCCCAGGTTTGCTTCGTCATGACATTGACCTTCGACCCTCAGTCGAGGACTACATAATCTATCTCATACTCTCTTATTTGAGCATTCAAATGTAATTCCTTATTTTTCCTTCTCTTCTTACCAATTTGGTGTACTACCCTATTCAGTAATGGGTCTATCTTTCCTAGCTCATATTGTCTGATTAGATTTTGTAATTATTGTACAACACTTTCATATTGAATCAACTTCATACAAGTATGTAAAAAGTCCATGAGCTTGCTTACCTCTTTTCCTTCTCTTGGCAAAGCAGACTGATCAAATGTGTGAGGCATTCCATACTCTCTTACTTATGGTTTTGTCTTTGATGAAGAACCTTGGTTTCCTATGAACTTTGTTCTTGCTTCCTCAAATATTTGTCTTTCTTTCTTTGCATCAAAAGTTTGGGTCTTTTTTGTAGCTTTCCTGATTCCTGAATCTTTTGTAGTCTTCCCGTGGGTCAATCTGTCTTCTCCTATAACAAAACCTCCTCTGGTTATAATAGTAACTCTAAGGTCTTCTCCGCGAGGTTCAGCATAGATCAGTTGCACTTGTGGGTTCTTCTGAGGTCCTCGTCTTTCCTAAATATTAGCTAGCAGCACAGGACAATCTTCTATAACATGGTCAAACGAGTTGTAGTAGCTACAAGTGGTACAAGGGTTTTAACGATCCCTTGCAAGGTGTCCTAGCTGTGCACAGTTATAACAGATGATCTGTCCTCGACCTCAACTCATTCCTCCCCCTCATCCTCTTCCTCTGAATCCACCATGAGGATTGAAGTTTCCTCTCCCATGAGAGTTATACTGCGTAGTGTTTTCTTCTTGATGTACTTCGCCTTGAATCTTATATATGTATCTCGACATTTAATCCATGAGATTGTAAGCCCTACAATCCCTATCATCATGTCCTACAGACTTACATAATGTATAGTACAAATTTGTAGGTGTATGAACATACTTTTGCATATAATAGTACTCACTAATACGATGTATGTTTCTGCATACCTTGCACCAGGGTAAGGTGACTTGCTTCAAGGGGCTCGGGGCTCCATAAGCCAAGTATTCATTGAATAGAGATCAGTGTTCTTTGTAATGGCCTTATGATCTACATATGACACACCAGATGTCTTCTCTTTTATATTTTCCCTTGTCTTTCTTCATATCTTCGACCTGCAGAGACAAACTAGTTAGTTGACTCGGGATCTGACTCATGCCTGAGCTAAATTCTTCCATAGGGGTTGATTCTAGCTTCATGGCGATCTCCAATGCCTCAGCCTACGAAGCAATCTTCTATTGCATCAGAGGAAATCTGATGTGTGGTAGAAGGGCAGCAATGAACCATTCCTTGTTCTGTTCATCTGGGATCTGAAAAGTCAATCAGTCTGTTAAGGTCTTGAATCTTTGATCGAACTCCCAAACAGGTTCAACCACGTTCTGCTTGATCTCTTTCAACTCTGTGATACATTGGGATTCTGACTTAGGTTTCTTGAATTATGCAATCAACGTGTTCTTGATCTGATTCAATGGCTTACGTTGTGCAAGTCCTTGGACAAGTTTCATGTACCAACTCAGTGCACGATCTTTTAGAGTTGTACTGAACTGAGTTCTTTTGACAGCTTCATCTGTGACATTCTTAATGTTCCATACAGTTTCACATAGGAACCAGTGCTGATTAGGATCTTTAGATCCATCTCCCCTAAAGATAGGGAGTCTCATCTCATCTGCCATAGGTCTTCCTAGGGTTCCTGACTTAATATGTGGTGGACTACTATTGACAGTGCTCTGGATGCTCTGGTGACTAGGATTACTCTGGTTGGTTAATACTGAATCAGCAGAAGGGATAACAGTACTTACTTCGATGGTTTGTGCAGTTTCTGAGGTTTCATGTTCTCCTCGGTGAAGCTCTTCATCTTCTCCTTCCTCTGCCCTAGCGGGTTCTTAATGTTCTTCCTCTGTCAGATCTGCTTCTTCTCCACTATATAAACCCTCCTCCCCGTAGTTCTGCTTAAACAGGTTCGCAAGATGAACTTTTCTGAATACTCTCCCACTACGCGTATGTCCAGTTTCTGTGTCACTATTGTCGTCCGAATTTTTGAACATTAGCCTTTCTTGATCTGACCAATCTATTGTATCTTCAATATGTTCTTCTCATGCAATAGCATCTTCATTCTCAGCTTCAGAAAATGCAAAAATTTCCCTCGAGGTCCCTTGAAAAAATATCTTTCAGCTTGGCTATACGATTCTACTCTATCAACAACAAACTTTGTGATGTACCCTCCGACGGTACTATCAAACGAGTGATCTACTACTCGTGATATAATGTTATCAACTCTCTTGACCTTCTTGATCAACTCCGACATCCAAGCCACAGGAAGTCTAGATCGAATCTCGAACTGGGTATATGTTAATCTAGATAGCCACTCATATAGCTCTTGATGGATTCCTCCAAAGAAGATCTAGTGTATATCAGTAAAGATATATTTCTCCAACCAGTCCTCTGAACTAAGATTAGGGTTCTTGTTCTGGGCTTCAGCGAAGTCCTTCTCTTGATCTTCTATCCACTTTTGAATCTTTGTCTTCAATGGAAACCACCTTGACATTCCCTCAAGAAGATTCTTGTCCCATCAATGAAACCATTTGTTGGCACAGGGGCATAACTAGGGTTCATCTCTAAGAGCGAACCAACACGCCCTAGCTACTGGCCCTTTCGGCAACACCTGCGAAGCAGATGCAGTCTCACCCGAAGCAACTATGAGGGGGTTGCAGGACAGAGATGTCTACAACCAAAGGGAATGTCAAGTGGATCTAACACAAGAATAGCACAATGTTCATATATCACTTATCATCTTAGATCTATTATGAACATATACTATCTGATCTAACACAGCAATGCAATCATAGTATATCAATGATAGAGACAGAATATCAATCACACACCACACCAAATATACGTGGTTCACCCTCTCTCTAGGGCTACGTCCACAGTTCTTGTCTGCACTCTTAGCTAGCAGATCTCTTCTCTTATCCTGTCTTTCTCTCCCCTCCCTGCAAACCCAGCTGCAAGGTTGATCTCCGCACCCATCTGAAGATATTACAATACCAGAAGGCTCTCACTCTTAGCACTTCTCTCTCTCTATACAATACTCACTCACATCAATAATACAACTAGATAAATAGCAATATCTTACCAACCCAAAAGTATTGACCCGACCCAGGTCCTTTAGACCTTTATTTATACATTACAATAGCTCACCGACAGCCTTAGGCCAAAACCTAGATGTCCAAAACCCTAAATACCAAAACCCTAGGTCAACCTAACCCATATTTTTAGGGCTTCGCTATCCTGTCTTTCCTTTCTTCTTGCACGGTGCTCCAAATCATCCAACGATGGCTTTTTCCACTTGCTGAGTTGTCCACTATCCTTCTTTATTTCTGACTTGTCATTCTCGATCTCCTTTTCCAACGGCTTGCTTTCTCGGGCTTCGCTCCATCTTTTCTGCTCTTTTGTTCACTTCAACCCAATAATAGTCACTGTGTCTTCAGTGAAGTTCGCATTCTCCCTTTTCTTCCTCGATCTTCGCTTGCTTCCATACCCAAGGGCCAACAAAGGTCGTTTTCCACTCATCACCTTCCCTCATCCTTATCTGGTGATATCCACTTTTCAAATCTATCTTAGAAAAGAAATTTGTTCCACTTAAAAAATCCAATAAGTCATCCATTCTTGGCAAAGGAAATCTATACCTGATGGTGATCTTGTTAATGGCTCTCGATTCTGTACGCATTATCCATCCTCCATCCTTCTTTGGACTCAACACAGTTGGTACTGCACATAGACTCAAACTTTCTCTGGCCAAACCCTTTTCTAACAAATCATGGACTTGGTTCTTTACCTCCTCATTTTCTTGAGGTGTCAATCTATATGTTGCTTTGTTTGGCAGACTTGCTCCTGGTATCAAATCAATATGATGGATAATACTTCTAATGGGTGGCAATGAGTTAGGAAACTCATCCACTACTATGTCAGCAAAATTATCCAACAACTTCTGAACTTCTTCAGGTAAATCATCGATCGAATTAATTGTAAGGAAAACTCTGGGTTTCCTCACCACAACAAACTGCATCTCATGTTCCTTCTTGACTTCTCTCAAGAGTTCCTTCCCACTCATGAGAAGTATTCTTGTGTTGGATTCTTCTTTTACGTTCTTCTCCTCTATTGGCAGCAACATGTGTGTCCTACCATTATTCTCCAAGGTGTTTGTATTTTTTCTCCCATCGTGAATGACATTTTTGTCAAACTACCACGATCTTCCCAACAAAACATGACATACTTCCATGGGAATCACATCACACAGAATTTCATCTCTATATCCTCCTATCTTAAATTCAACGAGGCATTGTTTAGTGACCATTACCTAGTGTCCTTTATGCAACCATGAGACTTTATATGGCTTTGGATGTGTAGTTATCTCTAGCTCCAATTTGTCCACCATCTTTGTGGATACTAAATTATCAATGCTCCCACTGTTAATTATCACCTTGCATATTTTGTCTTTAGTCTTGCAAGTTGTCCTGAGTAGACTATTCCTCTGCACTGGATTTTCAATTTCCAGTTATGGTTGGGATGGGGCAAGTAGGTTGGTGCAGTCTGTTTTCATAAATCCAAATTTTACACCTTGAAACTGAGGCTGCGCAAATATGGACTAGTACTTCTAGTATTGGTTATGGTTTCTTGATTTTTTGGTACCAACAAAAACTAGGGTTTCACTTTCTGGAGGCTCTAGCCACTGAAACGGTGCGCTCAAGATGCCAAAGAGTTTGCTAGGCTAGGGCACACTTCCCTAGATGGTTTTTAGGTTGAAATTCCCTTCCAAAAAAAAGTCTTAGTTTTCTTGTACGACAACAATGACATTTTTGGTTACCTAGTGAAAGGTGCTCTATTCAGTCAAGCTTTGATACCATGTTAAATTTAAAGTTGTTATTAACTTCTTTTCAATTTACTAGACAATAATAGCATAAGCAGGATCACTAAGAGAAACATAATCACAAGGTACACAACATTTTATCCTAGGAAACCCTCGTGGGGGAGAAAACCCAACAAAAACTTCCTTAATATAGATTTCCAATACAATGCCAAGATAAAATACCAAACACTAGAGAATATCCAAGACTGAGCAATGTGCCTCTCTCTTCTCCTTCTTCTAGCTGCAGCTTCCTTCAAACTTGCGCACTAGATGAGTGACTTAAGTGAGTTAGCTAATGAGGCGCCATCCTCTCTTATTTATACTAGATGAGGAGCATTAGGGTTGTGTCTCTTCACTAGGTAGGGCCAACTTCTTCAACTAGTGGTTAAAACCACTTTAATTATCCCTAGGGTCCAACTTCTCAATTAACATCATATAAACATGGTTTGACCAATCCACAAAAGGGGATTTGATATTATACAATGCTCGACATGATCAATCCACAAAAGGGGATTTGATCTATATAAAAATAGCTCAATTATAATTAGAATATTCTTCGCAGTTACAATATTTCAACATTTGGCAGTGGGCAAGAATGTAAATAATTGTGTCAAGTAGTTACTGACAGTCATGCACGAAGGTATTTTGTGGTTGGATACAGAAGAGTCCATCGACGTTGATTTTATAACTAAGATAACATGTATGCCAACCAACGGTGAGAAACCTGTGCAGTACCTCGATGACAAGACCAAGGAGACAGCCTTGGCAAAAGATATGAAGCAGACCTATGGGACAAAGAGAGGATCCAGGGGGATCATTATCAATAGGATAAGTGAACCACCAACATGGCTAGCAACCAAACTGATGGCCTATAAATTACTCAGGAAGTGTTGCAAAGAGGAAGTGCCAACAAGCATAATAGTAGTAGTCACACAGTGCACAAAGGGTGTTAGCCCTTGGTTATGGAAGGAAGCGAAGAACGAGGAAGAAAAGGTAAAAAGTGAGCTTCGTGAGAGACACAGTGACTGTCACTGGGTCGAAGTGAGCAAAAGAACAGAAAAGATGGAGCAAAGTGCAGAAAAGAAAGCCGTTGGATGAGGAGATCGAGGATGACAGATCAGCAAGGAAGATGGACCAAGGATGACTCAAGAAGTGGAAAAAGCCAGCATTAGATGCCTTGGAGCACCGCAAGATGAAGAAGGAAAGACAGGCTGGCGAAGCCTGGAAAGAATGGGTCAAGTTGACCTAGGGTTGTAGACACCTAGGGTTTTGGTAATTAGAGTTTTGACACCTAGGTTTCGACCTGAGGCTATCGGTGAGGGATTGTAATGTAAAATAAAGGTCAAGTGGACCTAGGTCAAGACGGTACTGTGGTTGAGCCTTGTTATCGATTATTGCTCATTAGGAGAATATTGTATTATTGGTGAGAGAAGTGTTGAGAGAGAAAGCCTTGTTGTATTGTAATATCTTCAGCTGGGTGTGAAGATCAAGTCCTGCAGCTGGGTGCGCAGGAAGGGAGAGAGAAAGAGAGACATAGAGAGAGGATTTGTTGGCCAAGAGCACAGATTAGAACTATAAGCTTTATCTTAATATATCATAAGCAGAGTTATGTGGACGCAGCCCTAGAGAGAGGGTGAACCACATACATCTATTGTTGTGTGTGTGATTAATGCTTTGAGATATGATGTTGTTATATTGTTATATGCATTATTGTATTAGATCAAATCTATAGCTATGAAGGATAGATCTAGCTAGTTGAATGATAGATTCATGTTATGTTGTTGTTGTAATAAGAGCCACTCGATATTCCCCTGGTTGGAGACATCTTTGTCCTGCAACCCCCTCATAACTGCTTCGGGTGAGACTGCATCTGCTTCACAGGTGCTACCGAAAGGGCCAATAGTTAGGGCTTGTTGGTGCGCTCTTGGAGTTGAACCCTGGGTCTGCCCCTGTGCAAACATATGGTTTTGTTGCCAAGACAGGAATCTTTTTAAGGGAATTTCAAGGTGGTTCCCGTCGAAGACACAGATTCAGAAGTGGATAGAGGATCAAGAGAAGGACTTCATTGAAGCCCATAATAAGAACCCTAAAATAAGCACTGAAGATTGGCTACAAAGATACATCTTCATTGACATTCACGAGATCTTCTTTGGAGGAATCCATCAGGAGCTACACGAGTGGTTGGCTAGGTTAGATGACACACGGTTTGAAATCAGATCTAGACCTCCTGTGGTTTGGACACTAGCATTGATCCAGAAGGTCGAGAGAGTCGACAACGCTATATCCAGAGCAGTAGATCACTAGTTTGATAGTACCATCGGAAAGTATATCACCGAGTTTGTTGTTGACAGAACAAAATAATGTAGCCAAGCCGAGAGATACTTTTTCAAAGGACCCACAAGAAAAAATTTGCACTTCCTGAAGATAAGAATCAAGATGCTCTTGCATGAAAACCACATCTTGAAGATACATTATATTGATTAGACCTGAAAAGGCTAATGTTCAAGATCTCGAACAGCGACAGCGACAAAGAAGCAGGACATACGCGCAGTGGGAAAGTATTCCAAGGAGTTTACCTTGAGAAATTGTTTAAGCAAAAGTACGAAGAAGAAGGTTTCTATAGTGGAGAAGAGGTAGATCTAATCGAAGAAGAGCATCCAGAGCCCACCAAAAAAAAAGAAGGGGACGCTGAAGAACTGTGCCAAAGCGAGCTGGAAACCTCAAGAACTGCACGAACTACTGGAGTAAGTAACATTAATCCTCCTGTTGTCCCAACAATACTTAGCAGTCAAAATAGTCAGAACCACCAGAATCTTCAGAGTATTGTTACTAGTAGCTCAACATCTACTCAAACAAGAACCCCAGTCAGCTTTATGGGAGAAGAAATGAGACTCCCTATCTTTAGAGGAGATGGATTTGAAGATCCAGATCAACATTGGTTTCTTTGTGAGGCCGTATGGAATATTAAAAGTATCACCTATGAATCCATCAAGAGAAACCAGTTTAGCACTATGCTAAGGGATCGTGCACTAAGTTGGTAGATGAAACTTGTCCAAGGACTAGCACAGCCTAAGCCCCTGAATGAGGTCAAGAATGTGCTGATTGCAGAGTTTAAGAAACCTAAGTTGGAGTCACAATGTATTACGGAACTACAAGAGATTAAAAAAAAGGTAGAATAACCTATTCGGGAGTTCGACCAAAGACTCAAGACCCTGACAGGCCGATTAACTTTCCAGATCCCCGACGAATAGAACAAAGAATGGTTCATCGTTGCGTTGTTACCACACATAAGAATCCCTCTGATGCAGTAGAAGATTTCATCTCAGGCAGAAGCTTTGGAGATCACCATGAAGCTTGAATCAACACCGGTGGGAGAATCTAGCTCCAGCATTAGCCAGATCATGAGCCAACTAACTAGTTTGTCTTTACATGTCGAGGATATGAAGAAAGATAAGGGGAACGACAAAAGGGAAGATATCTAGTGTGTAAGATGCAAATCTGAAGGCCATGATAAGGAACGCTATCCCTTGTTTCATGAGTACTTGGCATCAGGGGCACCGAGCTCCTTAAAGCAAGTTAACCTACCCTGGTGCGATGTATGCAGAAATAGGCATCGCCCAGGTGAGTGCTACTACATGCATAAGTATTTCCAGACACTCACAAACTTGTATTGTACATTCTATAAATTTGTGCGGCATGATGATCGGGATTGTAGAGATTATGATCTCGTGTGTTAAAGGTCGAGAGACATATACAAGATTCAAGGTGAAGTACAACAAGAAGGAAACACTCCGCAGTACAACTTTCCGAGGAGAGGAAATTTCACTCCTCGCGATGGCTACAGAGGACGAGGACGAGGAGGAGGTATGGGCTAAGGCTAAGGACAAATAATCTGTTACAACTGCGCGCAACCAAGACATTTATCAAGGGATTGTCAGAATCCCTACACAACCTCTAGTTACTATAACTCCTTCGAGCATGTCATAGAGGAATGCCCTGTGCTGCTGGCTAAACTTCGGGAAAGACGAGGACCCCGGCAGAACCCACAAGTACAACTGATATATATTGAACCTTGCGGAGCAGACCCTAGAGTCGTTGTTATCACTCGAGGAGGTGTTGCTACAGGAGAAGACAAAGAAGCCCAAGGAAAGACTGAAAACGAACACGGAGTCAGGAAAGCTACAGAAAATACCCCAATGTTCGATGCTAAGAAAGAAAGACAGATATTCGATGAGGCAAGAAAAGAGTTCAAAGGAGATCAAGGATCTTTAACAAAGAGACAACCAAAAATCAAAGAATATGGCATTCCTCAGGCATTTGATCTGTCTACATCGCCAATAGAAGGGAAAGAGGTAAGAAAACTCATGGAATTCTTGTACACTTGTGTTAAGTTGATTCAAGATAAAGGCATTATACAAGAATTACAAGATTTAATCAAGCAATATGAACTAGGAAAAATAGACCCCTTACTGAATAGAGCAGTGCACCAAATTGGAAAAAGGAGAAGGACAAATAAAGAATTACACTTGAAAGCTCAAATAGGAGAGTATGTGATAGACTGTGTGGTCCTCGACTTGGGGTCAGAGGTCAATGTCATGACGAAGCAGACTTGGGCACTGATGGGAAAACCCAAGCTGATATATTCCCCTATCAGGCTTCGCATGGCTAATCAGCAAGTTGTCAGCTCATTTGGATGATTAGAGCATGTCCCAGTGGACATCGATGGAGTAAGAACCTTTGTATATTTTGAGGTAATTGAAATTGTTGATGATAGCTACCCTTACCCTTCATTATTAGAAATTGATTGGGCCTTCAACAATTCCACTGTTGTTGATCTAAAGAAAAGACGAATGACATTTGAGAAAGTTGGCCTTAGGTTCGTTGCACATTTAGATCCAGATGAGGGTCCATGATACACAAAACCTATCAGAGAAGAGGACCACACATTTGAACTGGGAAACATCTACAAATTAACAGCCAGACAGCAGGATTATATCAACCCTACAGCTGACGGGAATCTGAGTTGGCGAAGTGACAACACATGTTCATCCGACTCAGAAGAAGCGCTAGAGAACTGACAGAACCAGATGTACAAAGTATCTACAAGAAGATGTGCTAGGCTAACCAGAGAAGTTCATTGGATTGGCACATAGTGAGTAATCTACCGACATTTGATGGGTTGAACCCCTTAGAAAAATTCTTATCAGAATTTGAGACAAGTGTACCAACACAACAGAGGTTGTTGGCAATGGATGAGGCCATCAAAGCCACACCAGCAAGATGGTGGGGGACACATAAAAGCAATATTACAGACTGGACACAATGTCAAACTTTGATGACAACGCGGTTTTCAGCACAAGTAGGAAGCTGCGAAGCATGGTACATAGGTCGAAGCTGCCCAAAGGACCATGTATGAAGTTGCGAAGAGGCCTGGAGTGACATTCCTAGAGAAAAATGGGTACACAGATTCGTCAATACGCTGGATACCACCCTGATTAACCGGTACCTTCAACCAGAGCTGGGCCTTGTCACTTCAGAATGGGAACGTATGATCCAGAATTTTATAACCACCTTTTTGTTTGACAGTGAATTTCCTTCTGTAGATAATGTTGGATTACTGAGAGGGGGGGTGAATCAGTAATAACGTAATTATAATCCTTTTTCTTCAAATGTTATATCAATGTAGAATTATTATACAATAACGAGCAGTAATAAATAAANAAGTTGGTAGATGAAACTTGTCCAAGGACTAGCACAGCCTAAGCCCCTGAATGAGGTCAAGAATGTGCTGATTGCAGAGTTTAAGAAACCTAAGTTGGAGTCACAATGTATTACGGAACTACAAGAGATTAAAAAAAAGGTAGCATAACCTATTCGGGAGTTCGACCAAAGACTCAAGACCCTGACAGGCCGATTAACTTTCCAGATCCCCGACGAATAGAACAAAGAATGGTTCATCGTTGCGTTGTTACCACACATAAGAATCCCTCTGATGCAGTAGAAG